>BQNB010128720.1:0-10500 GCA_026074375.1 Tanacetum coccineum
ATATGTGTTGATATTTTGAGTTTGTGCCTAGTGTGTGCCTAGATGTAACAAATGTAGAGTAACGATTAACTCGACCTAAACATAAAATCCTAAGAGTTAATCCAAACGCTCCTTAGTTTGATTTTGCTCATCCAAACAAGTTGAGAAATACATATGAATTATGTATCTCGAATTTTTTTCATGAGATCATTATGCATGTGTTTGAAAACATTTTTAGGTTGGATTAACAATGCATAACAACAATTTTATTATGTTCCTAACGTGAGTGATTTGAAAATAAAATTAGGGTTTTAGTTAAAAATCAATTTTTCTACAAGCTCACTAATATATGCAAATCCTATGTCTATGGGAAACACATTAGTTATACATTGTATCCTAGTAGTCCTAATTGTATGAAATAGAAAGAAAAATCAAAAATCCCCAATTTTAATTTTTGGTGTTCATCATGAACCCTAGACTCAAATTGAAATAAAATAGATGAAATGACTTACAATTGATGATCTTTAAGATGTTGTGAATGATTGTAAGTGTTGGTTTTATATTCATTTTATGTTTTGATGGGTGATTTTGAGTTTTTTGGTTGTTTGAGTCATGTTCGTTACTTGCAGCACGAAGGGGGGTGTTTGTTTTTGTGGTTTGATTTTTTTTGACTAAGTGTTCAATATCAAGTTTTGCTGATGGCGGTCCCATATCGCCTGGCGGTCCCAAATATATTGGGGGGTCGCCTATGGTATGGGGGCCACCCTCAGTAAAGGATTTTGGATTGAGTTTTTGACTACGAAGAGGAGTGACATTTTAATTTGCATTTCGCGAATTAAAGATGCTTAAAGTACTTCGGATGAAGTATTTAAGTTGTCACAACACAGAATGGAACACGAACTAGAATTGAGACAGAAGAAGGAGAAGTGGACTAATATGATTTATGGAATGTGTTCCATCATTCCTAAACCAAGATGTAGATAGTTAAACGATTCACGTTTAAGGGGTTTAGTAAGAATGTCAGCAATATTGTCGACGGACGGCACTTTTTCGATTGAGATATGTCCTTTCTGGACATTATCACGAAGAAAGTGGTGACGTATTTTGATGTGTTTGGTACGAGAATGTTGCACCGGGTTTTTGCTAAGGTCAATCGCGCCTTTGTTATCACACATGATGGGAACGTCGTCGAGTCGTACGTCGTAGTCGATGAGAGCTTGTTTCATCCATAGTGCTTGTTGACATGCCTTTCCGGCACTTATGTATTTGGCTTTGATAGTGGATATAGCAAGAGCGGTTTGTTTCTTCGAGAACCAAGATGTCAAACAATATCCCACGAATGTACAAATACCGCTAGTGCTCTTTCGATCCACATAATCTCCTGCATGATCAGAGTTGGCATATACCATGGTTTCTATGTTGGTCCCCTTAGGATATCATAGTCCTAAATGCGTAGTATCTTTAATGTATCGGAAGATACACTTAACCGCTTCAAGGTGAGAGGTTTTGGGAGCCTCTTGGAAGCGGGCAAAAAGGCAAAGACTAAACATGATATCGAGCCTACTTGTCATTAGGTATAATAAACTACCTATCATGCCTCGATACTTGGTACTATCTACCGACTCACACTCTTCATCTTTTGTGAGTTTAGTCACTTGTTCACTTAATCAAATACAAAGATTTTTAGCCCATATCAGAAACAAATGAAATGCGACAAATCTTTAATGCAAGACATCCAAGTCAAAAACCACCAATGTATCCATCGCTCCTTGTGCTTATTGATCCCCTGAAAAACATTGCTTTAAAACATCAAACAATATGTTGGTGAATTAATAGGTTGATAAATCATATATTGTAGGGACTCCACAGATTTCCCCAAGGTTGAAAATGCAACAGATGCAGATATCATATAAAGTAATTACGTTGCTCTAAGATCATGACAACTGAGTTGACGTGTTATGAATACTTAAAATTAATGGCCTACTGTGCCGTAGGTGATTTGTTCTAACCGCAACATCTATAGTCGACATGGTATACGTTCGTTTGTCTAGTGATAGCTAATCACCCGAACGGGGTTGTCAAACCCATAGATCTCAGTTAATAACATTCGCGCTCTATAATTAACAGGTTCATGGATAATGGGCTCTGTATGGGTTATCGCTACTTTAGGAACATGTAATTCATATGTGAAACTTAACCCACTTTGTGTCCAATTGTAAAGCATTGCATGTTTTTCACCCCCAAAAACTTTGTAAAAACAAAACATGTAAAACGTGGGGCTATGAACTCACCTCGAGTGAGTAATGCTAAGTGTATCACAAATAACGTGCCACGCGAATTGATCGACTGCAACCTAATTAAATTAAGGTCGTGTAAGTACTGAGTACTTAGTCTAACAACATTGAATATAATCTAATGGTTGTTAAATTGTACTATCGTTCGGGCTATCATAATTAAAGAGGTCATGACATGACGTTCGAGGAGTTAGGACACTTTAAATCGTAAATCCAACAACTCGTCGAAACGCCATCCGAAGAGGCCTCATTATGAAACTCCCTAGTAATATAGTACTTTGATAACCACATACTTTTCTATATAGGTCTCAATCACGACTTATGGTTTTTGGAGAAAATTGTGTTTAATAAGTTAAAACGTTTATAATTACCGTTTAGTAAAACTGGCGTAACTTTCGCGTTTTAAGCCCGATTCTCGCGTTTCTTATGTCCATCTTTTCGTATTAAGACGGGTTATCGATATTTGACATTTTCATAAATTTTCTCAACTGATGAACAGTAACTTTTACTGTTCATGACAGACGTGAGTTTCGTATAATTCGTATTTGTCGTCGTAAAACCCGTAAATGCCGTATTTTATTCGTTATAGCTCCGTTTTTGATGATTCTTTCGAGGACGTTCTCGTATTTGAAAGTTCTATATTTTTATGAGGTTTACAAAAATATAACTTTCTGTCATGAATAGTAACTTTTATAAAAATAGTTTTATAAAAGTATTAATTGTCGTAAACTTGCGAAATTCATAACTCGTTCGTTATTAATTGAAAAATTACGATTCTTATCATTTTGGAATCCTAAAAATATGTATTATTTATTAAAAATATGGAAAAGTTTTAGAAAATGGGAAATAAGGGTGTTTTATAACTTGTGATTTCTTAGCTCTCTCAACAAAAATCTTTGATACTTTTCAAAGGTTTAGTTTGGGGAAGGTTCGAGGTATTTGGTTATAAGGCATATAATATTGCGTGAGGACACGCAATCGTTTAGTTTGGGGAATTTTGATATGTGTGAAAACACATATCCATTTTATATCAAAATAAACCCAATAAAGACCAAAAACATAATAAAAATGGCAAAGATATGCTTGTTTTTGTGTTTTGAATGTGCAGGTACGGATAAAGCAAAAACCACAAGAAAACGGTTAAAACCGGGCAAACACGAACACAAGGAACGGAAGAGCACAAAAGAAGCCGGGAATTCAAAGCCCAAAGCCCAAAACCTAAGCCCATAACCCACAAATGCTAAGTCCAGGGACCTAATTTGCCACTTCTCAAACTACTATACTACTTTGTTTTATAGTACAAAAATGCAATACAAACAGAGGGACCATTCTTGCCAATACCCCAAAGTTATACCTATTTTTTACCCAATTCAGTTAAAACGAAAAAAGGCGCCAAGAACTCAATCACTGTTCATTATCTTCCCCAATTAACCCAAGGGTAAAACAAGGGGCAAATGACAATTAAGGGGCAAGAGGGACAATTCAAGGGGCAAAGTACACATGGGCAGAAGTTTACATCACCAAATGCTCTCATTGGTCAATTCCATCAAAGGAATGACACGTTGGATTAAAGAAAGCACAAGGGAATGTTGGGATTTGCACTTGAGGTACTCTCATAAGAAGCACAGAGGCCTCTGACACACGGATGCCACGCTGGCAATCCGTGTGAGCTATAATTCAATCCAACGGCCAAGATTAGACCTCCAATGATTGAAGGAATGAAGGGCAGAGATTAAGAGGATCGTGTAACAACCTTGAGAGCCTAGAAGCTTTAGCTAAGGGCTATAAAAAGCCTCACTCTCACACTTACAAGGGGACGTTTTTCTTTATCTAGTTTTTTTAGCTTTTAGTACTAGCTTATTGTAATTCTCATTTAAAACTCTTGTAATTTCCTTCTAGATAATGTAATCAGCTTCTTTTTAATTAATGAAATTAATTTTACCTTTAAATAAGTTGTTATAAGATCTTACTTTTCTCAATAAGCTCAAATTAACTAGTTACTGTTTGAAAAGCTTCCATAAGCTAAGTTTAGCTTTCATAAGTCTATAAGCTTATGAGTGAGCTTATTTAATCATCTAATCTACCTAAACATGACTGTTTAAATCATGTAACCAAAGCTTTTAGTTAATGAAATTTAGTTTGTGATTTGTCTTAATCTCTTTACCTTACCATAAGTTCTAAATAAGCTCTATTGATTTCAATTGTTACTCATAAGCTCTTATAAGCTCTCTATAGCTCTCACTAGTCTCTAAGCTAGTGATAGAGCTTGATTCAGTCTTAATATCTACTTAAATAAAATCAGCTAAATACCTTGTCTATTGGATTATAAGCTTTTGGAAGGGGATCCAAAGATGGAAGTATCCAAGGACTATAACTCTGGCTATTCCAAGGATTAAAGCCAGAGCGTAGATTAAAGCTATAAGAGCCTAAAGAGCTTCATTTAGGCTGAAGCTATTTTGTAGTCTCCTTTAATTCCCTTGTCATTTAAATTCTAGCTTAATGTGTGCTAATCCACTTATTAACTTTGCTTTGTCTGCTTATTAGTTACTTATTTGAGCTTATTTGTGATTCATTTTGCTAACTAATCATGTTTACTATCTGTTTTTAGCTAGTATGTTTTTAGAGCTTAGTTTTTCATAGTTTGCCTTTAAAAATCATAAAAACCAAAAAAACTAGTTAGCAATAGTGTAGACCTTTGATTTCAGCTTTAGTAATTAGGTTTGATCATACTGTTATGGTAGTTTTTTAAGCTAGTGAATATCTGGTAATGAAGTTCTAATAAGTAGGATTTAATTTCATAAGCTTAAGCAAAAACTGTCAAAGTTAAAGGAGTGTTTGGAATAAGCTTGTTTGACCTCAAATAGTCAAAATATTTTGGTAAATTCTCTTTTGACAGTTTGATAATCATGTTTGAATAAGTTTTGAGCAAATTTGAGGTATTATTTTAAGTTTATAAACATTTAAAGCGTTAATAGTTCTACCTGTGCACAGGGGAACCTTGTTCTTTTTCTTTGCTAGTCAAAATTAGATCCAAGCTCCTTAAGGATTGTTTTGAGCTTGCTTGTGTTCGAAAACTCCTTTATGGAGTATGCCTATTGCAAAGGAAATTAACCTTGTCCCATGCATTTTTGGTTTAACCAATCTGTCAATTGCACCACATATTAACGATAAGTTAATATTGTGGACGTACGAATCTAAGTTAGGTATTTTTAAAAATAAGTTTTAGTCTTTTAAAACTCAGTAGATTTATAGATTAGATATAGGGTAAGTTAGGTTAAGACTTAATTTCAAATTTCTAGCTAATCACTTAGGTACAATTAGCTTAAATAGTTCACATAAAAAACAAAAAGCCAAAGAACAGTAGTAAGACTAAAAATCTTTTAATCTTAAGATTTTTAGCTTGTACGGGGTTAAGTTGTTAATGGATTATAATCAGAGGTTTATAAGTTGTTAGTCTAGTTTACAAAGCTCATTGTCAATCTTGGCTTACTTGAGAAGTTGAGCTTAAGTTTTTTTGACTTTAAGTTTCTTTTCTGAGTTTGCTGTTTTTATAAATCATAATGTAGAAGCTTAAATTGTTTTTAGTTAGGTTAGCTTATTAGAATTAGCTTATATACATCATAAGCTGCCTGGAACTTCTTTTGTTTTCAAATTTGAGCTTAAAATGAATTTTGTGCAAGCAAATAAGTAAAATTCGAGTGTTAAAGGCCTTTTAAACTTGTTTCTGTGAACAATCTTCTTTATAAGCACTTAGAAGCTTAATTTTGAGATTAGCTTATACTCTCTTTTTAAAATGCTCAAAAATGTTGCTCCAAACTTTTCTAAGGTAAGTTTTAAATCATCTCTTTCCTTTTTAGCTTTTTCAAATTTCTTTCTAAGCTCTGTTAGTGCATTATCTCTCAACTTAATATCAAGTTTTAAAATCTTTATGTCCTCTTCAAAAACAACCTCATTCTTTTTATACACATCTAGTCTAGCCTCTACAGATTCTAGACCTGCTTTATAAGCTCCTACATTTAATTGAGACTTATTAAAATCTTTTGTCAGATTATCATAATGTTCTTTGAGAGTTTCATAAGATTTTAAACATGCTTTAGAACAAGTAGATACCTCAGAATCTGAGCTTGAAGAACTTGAAGAACCTGAAGATGTATATGCCATAAGTGCAAAGTTTGTAGGTCCTTCTTCAGCCTGGTCACTCCAGTCATACCCAAGTCCATCTTGAGCCACCAAAGCTTTTGTCTCTGTTGTTTCCACTGTCACATTCCTCCTTACAGGTTCTATGTTCTTGTTCTCCCTTGGAGCCCTGCACTTCCTTGCAAAGTGGCCCCTTTTATGACAGTTATAGCATTCCACCTTTGATTTGTTAAACCCTATGGTCTCAGAACCATTGGCATTAATCTTCCTTCCAGTCTTATTTTAAATTCTTTTGGCTCTCATGGTTAGCATAACCATCTGCCACTTTAGATCTATCTCTTCTAAGTTATCTGCATCAATCTGTTGTAAGTCCTCATCATTTAATTGTATACTGTTAGATTAGTTTGCAAAAAAAGAATAGATCACAGCATCACTCATACTATCAATATTGGCAGAGTTAGAACCATAAGCTTGATTGGAACTGCTAGAGTTATTGGAAGACACAAAAGCCACATTTTATGAATTTTGGTTTGAGCTTGATGACCCATTAACTTTAGTTTCATATATCTTCAAATTGTTGTATAGGTCATCCATGCTCAAGGTGTCTAAATTAGGTTTGTTCCTCCAGATCAAGGTATGAGTCTTCTATTCTGATAGGAGACTTCTTAAAAACTACAGATTCATATCTTCTTGAGAAATAGTTTCACCCAGAATCTCTAGCTAACTTATAAGCTTTTGAAGCCTATCATAGGTTTGATCAAGTCCTTCTGAGCTTGATCTATTAAAATTCTCATACTGTTGCTTTAGAAGTGTCTTCTGAGATTTTTTGACTCTTTATTACCTCCAAACCTTTTCTTTATGGCTTCCATCAGAGTCTTGGCACATTTGTAGGTATTAAACTTTAGTTGCGGTTCATTTGGAAGAGCCATCAATAGTGTACCTCTTGCCTTTAACTCATTCTTCCTTGCTAACTTCTCCTCTGCAGTTGTAGGAGGATATGTTTGCTCAACACCATCAACAGTTCTCTTTGGTGGAGGCGAGTCTCCAATTAATATTACTTCCCAAAGAGCATAATTTATCATTAGGAAGTATTGTTCTATCCTCATTTTCTAAAGCTCAAATTCACCTAGATTAAGCACTGGAAGTTTTGCAGAAGAAACCATTAGCGAAGATACTGCCTCCATGTTTTCACAAACAAATAGATCTGGTATGTGTAGTTGTTTCTTCTTATTCAAAGTTTCTCAACAAGCTCTGATACCACTTGTTGATCCTAATTGAATAGATCTTGCTTAGCTTGAAAAAAACTTAGTTATATTGAATAAATTCAAGACAACTATGGTAGAAACTTTGATTGAATATATCAAAGACTATACATAATCTAGTCTATAATACTAAGAAGAATTCTAATGAAAACAGTAAAAAACAAGATTAATAACAATAGTTTATCAAACATTCAGCCTCAATATAAAACGAACAATCTTAATAGTGTTAGGGTTTACAAAACCTTGAAGCTACGGATATGAAAGATGTGTGTCTAACATTATACCATAGGACCTCCTTTTATACACCAAGGAGTCCTACAAGGATTACAATACTTTCCTAAGTTATCATGATCTTTTCTATAAGCAAACATAATCTCTTAAACAAATAAGTTATACATATCTTCTTTACAAATAACTAATACTTATCTTCGTAAGTATTCTTGTTCTCCAATCAATCTTTATCTCTTCTATGATAAGTTATTGATCTTATCTCTGTCAGCATAATCATTCCAGTAGTAGTAATCACTCAGCAGTTGTAACTGAGCACAAGCAGTATTAATTACTTAGAAATTTACTCTAGCAGTACTAACTTTTGTACTAGCAGTAGTAACTACTTAGCATGTTTTTAGTCTTCATCTCTGGGCAGTCTTAACTTCCACTAGCAGCAGTAACTTTATACTAACAGTACTAATACATACTAACAGTAGTAACTAACAATAGTAACTTTTATACTACCAGTACTAACTACTTAGTATAATTTTCATTAGTATTACCAGCAGCACTAAGTTATGCTTGACAGCACTAATATATACCTGAGCAACAGTAACTCTAAGAATCATCTTGAATTCTTTTAATTCCAACAAATTGTCTTACGAATCTACCTCTTCTTTAAAAGAACTTCTTGAAGTCTCTTACCGCCATGGCGTACTCTTCGTCTTCACTACCAGAAGTCGAACACTCTTCATCACTAGATTCTTTCTTAGCCTTTAAAGCAATAGATTTCCTTTCACCTTTTGCTTTGACTATTTTGGAATCTTTCTTGATGATTATTTCATGAACTTTGAGGTTCCCGATAAGTTCATCAAGAGATAGTGACGTTAAGTCTCTCGACTCTTCAATCGCCATGACATTTTCTTTCCATTCAGGATGTAGAGCCCTAAGAAACTTTCTTACGTAGTTCTTACTAAAATAACATTCATCAAGAGCTTTAAGACTAGTAATAATAGTATTATATCTAGCAAAAGCACTATCTATATATTCGTCTTTGGAAATGACGAATTGTTCATATTGTTGGACCAAAAGGTTGATCTTATTATCTTTGACTTGACTATTATCTTGATGGGTGATTAACAAAGTTTTCCAAATTTCTTTTTCCGTGTTACACATGAAAATTATTTCATATTCTTTTCTTGGCAAAGCATTGTAAATAACCATTTTGGCTTCATTATTTTTCGCAAGTCTCTTTTTAAGATCATCAGTTTGTTTTTCAAAAGGGATAACCTCATCTAATTTGGTTGAAAATCACCATTGGTAATAACATGCCAAAGATCTAGATCTTTTAATTTAACATATGTCTCAAATCTATTTTTCTAATAAATAAAACTATCGCTTTCAAAGAGTGGTGGTCTTTGCATAAATTGCCCTTCTAGATATTTGTCAGAATCTATAGATCGATCCAAGCTTTAAAATACAGTATATTTTAAAAATCTTGAGTGACCTTGCTCCTGATACCAATTGTGGAAACTAGAAGGGGATGGAGGGTGAATAGTTTACACGTTTGTTTTACATTTAAAAAGTTTACTTTCAAAAATGTTTAGATCCTAGTTATATGTTTAACCAATTCACAATATGAACAAGCAATAACAATCTAAACTAAGACTAGATAACAACAATAATAATGTAAAGAGATAAGGAAAGAAACAAACAAACCAAGACACCAATATTTTATAGTGGTTAAGCTACGAAGCACCTCTTCGCCCTACTCCACTCCCCGAGTATATCCTGACTACGAGATTTTCACTATGTCACAAGCTCCCCTTTAGGGCGAGAAATACCGTTTCACGTATCTTACGTTTATTTTTTCGACACTAAGCTAAATGTTGAGTCCTAATCTTAGCTAGAACCAATCTACCACTTCACATGATATACACACTCACAAGATCTACACTATCGGATTTACACAATATCCGAATCACACAAATACACAAGATAAATACAATAGAGGTTTGGTACTTAAAAGAAAAGAGGAGAGCTTACTAATTAACACTTCGTTTCTTGACGAATATGAGTGTTCTTCTCTTGCACTTGAATGAGAGGATAGAGATGAGAAGAAGAGATTAGATCACTTGAAACAAGATCTAAGTATGTTAGTGATCAAGAGTTTTAGTGAGAGAAAGAAGTTTTAGAGAGAGAAAGAGGAGACTAAAAAATTTCGTGCAAAGATGTTTGATTTTCAGCAAGGGGTGGACCAGTATTTATAGACAGGGAAATTTAACAGTAACTAGCGACGATCTCGACGGTCCCATATATATAAAGGGGCCGCCAGGCCTATAAAGGGGTTGCGAGTAGACTCCGCTCCCTTTTTTGTCTTTTTATGGGGAAGGTTATATCTGGTATAGAAGCTGTGGAAAACAAGAAGGGGGGTTGAATAGTTTACCGCTTTTTAAATTAATGTTTTGCTTGTTTATAAAAATTTAGATTTGACTTTTGTGTGATCTCAATATGTGCACAATATGAACAATACAAGTGTGTAAGTAAATGACAAGTAAATATGAAAGACAAGAGATAAGAGTTAGAAGGATCAAACCACAACACAAGGATTTATAGTG
>BQNB010128722.1:3745-19233 GCA_026074375.1 Tanacetum coccineum
CATTAAGGTCTGGGAGCAGTGTTAATGCAAAGAGAAAAAGTTATTGCATATGCATCTCAACAACTTAAGTCTCATAAAGAGAACTATACCACACACGACCTCGAATTAGGAGCAGTAGTCTTCGCTCTTAAAATTTAGAGACACTATATGTATGGCACAAAGTGTACTGTGTTCACTGATCATAAAAGTCTTTAGCATATCCTTGATCAGAAAGAGTTGAACATGAGACAACGCCGTTGGTTAGAATTGCTTGTAGATTACGATTGTGAAATTCGCTACCATCTTGGAAAGGCAAATGTTGTAGCAGATGCCTTAAGCCATAAGGAACAAATCAAACCACTCCGAGTTAGATCATTATTTATGACCATTCATCCAAACTTACCCTCCCAAATTCTTAAAGCTCAAACCGAAGCACTCAAAGAAGAAAACATCAAGGCTAAAAACTTAGAAGGAATAGATAAATCATTTGAAATACGTCCTAATGGAACTCGTTGTATTAAGAACCAAAGCTGGTTACCACTCTTTGGTAATCTGAGAGACTTAATCATGCATGAGTCTCATAAATCAAAATATTCCATTCACCCGGGTTCTGACAAGATGTATCAGGATCTTAAGAAACTCTACTGGTGGCCAAACATGAAGGCAATCATCACTGAATATGTTGGCAAATGTTTAACATGTTCTAGAGTTAAGGCAGAATGTTAGAAGCCATCTGGCTTACTGGTACAACCGAAGATTCCTATGTGGAAATGGAAAAGAATCACAATGGATTTCATCACAAAACTGCCCAAAACATCAAACGGACATGACACAATGTGGGTCATTGTCGATCGCCTTACCAAATCCCCATACTTCATCCCTACCCAAGAGACAGATAGTATGGAAACTCTTACAAGGTTATACATCAAATAAATAGTCTCCCGGCATGGCGTTCCAATATCTATCATTTCGGATCGTGACAGTCATTTCACATCCAGATTCTGGAAATCATTACAAAGTGCTTTGGGTACTCAATTGGACATGAGTACGGCATATCATCCCGAAACCGATGGACAAAGTGAAAGGACAATTCAAACACTCGAAGACATGCTTCGAGCCTATGTTATAGAATTTGGAAAAGGTTGGGAAAGACAGACACTTACCATTGGTAGAATTCTCATACAATAACAGTTACCATGCCAGTATCAAGGCAGCACCATTTGAGGCACTTTATGGTCGAAAGTGCAGATCACATGTTTGCTGGGCCGAAGTTGGAGATGTTCAACTTACAAGACCATAAATGATCCATGAAACCACTGAAAAGATCATGCAAATTCGACAACGCTTGCAAGCTGCAAGAGACCGGCAGAGAAGTTATGCCAATATAAGACGAAAGCCTTTAGAATTTCAAGTTGGAGATCATGTTATGTTGAAAGTATCACCTCGTAAAGGTGTCATCCGATTCGGAAAACGAGGAAAGCTTAACCCTCGGTACATTGGACCATTCAAAATCCTTGAACGGATACACCTCTAAATATGATCAGATCTAAACGTTCAGGTCAACATTCGAAAAAACACAGATGCATCATGTATCACTTTGAATGTGAATCTGATGGTCGGCTAGGAAGAGGCGGTCAGAAACAATTTTCAGGCATGAGTATGTGGTTCGTTGCTGGTATATATATAAAATATATAAGAATCAAATCAATGATAAAAAGATTCCGGAAGTATGATTCCCGGGTCGTAAGTCCCAACGAGGCTGCAATTGAGAGTGCTCTTGATGTTGATGAGATTTGAATGAGAGTGATTGGAATATTATAAGTCATAATAACTACGGGAAACAAAATTAGTTATAGGGAAAACCCTAAATTACAAGCTGACATTAAATACAGGGAACCAAAAGGTATCGGGAACCCTAAATCCAAAAATTTAGAAAATAAATCTAAACTTAAATTAAAAATCAAATTAAATTCTAATTAACTTAATTTGAAAAATAAAACAAATAGACAAAAACGAGGTCGTTTGAATTAAAACGAAAAGAAACGATAAAAACTTACCCGTATAAACGGGTCTAAAACTGAAATTTAAGAAAAATTAAGCCTACACTAAATTTTATTTTTTTTCTAGACACTAAATGACAAAAGAAAATTTTATAAAAAGAAAAATATTTTTTTATTAATTTTTAGATTTTTTTATGAATTTTTTAAAGATTAAAAACTAATTAAAACTAAGAAAATAGAAAAAGACAAAAAATAAAAGTTATAAAAATTCTGAAAAAATAAAATAAAATAAAGAAAAAATTAACAATTCTAAAAATATAAAAAGCCCTAAAAGTTACTGATTTAATTAAAAGTAATTAAACTAATTAATATTTAAACCTAAATTAATTATTTTAATTAAATAAACTAACTGCTGTTTACTTTAGGGACTAACAGAGTAAAGTAACAAGGACTAATGAAGTGACAGGCTACTAACCACAGGGACTAACACTTGTAACAACAAAAGAGGAAATTACACAATTGGTCCCTGAGTTGGACCCCGATTACAAGGTGGGTCCAACAGCTTATTAGACAAAACTTATAAAAGCAAACTTATTCAGGGGATTAATGGCAACATTTTTCATAAGAGGGGCATAAGCTGAAGTGGGCTGAATAAGCCAGAAAAGTGAGCTTATGGGCTGACAGTGGCTTAATAAGCTTGAAAAGCTTATTGGCTTATTCTTTAAGCTATAAAGCTCCAAAATACAGAAAAGTGTGCAACTTAACACTACCAGGCTATGCTACCTATATTAACTAAAATGAAACAGAAATAAGCCCTAAAATAAGCTGAAACAAGAATAAGCTATATCTAACAGTTTATAAAAAAAAAGAAAAAGTGGACTATGATGCCTTAGAATAAGCTACCTTAATAAGTCTAACCTAGGATTTATGCTGCTAAACAAAGAGAACAAAAACCTACAGGCTATATTAAAAAGCAATAATATCCTATGGCTTAATGGCAAATAAGCTAGAAAAGGGGGGTTGATTTATGGTGCTCAGCACCAGGGGAGGTCAACAGTGACTGAAGGGGCTTTTTGAGCTTATGAAAATAAGCTCTTAAGAGTTTTTTAGCCAAAACAAAGTAAAAACAGATTAACAAGGCATATTATTGAGCTTATATTCAAAAGTTGAGCTATTTTGGAGGATTAAAAACTGCTGATAAAGGGGTTTAAAGTTGAGAGTTTTCAGGAAAAGAAAAGTGCATACATGCACTTGACTTACTTGGTCAAACCTAAAAGGACAGAACAAAGGTGAGTTTATTTGGCTAGAAATGACACCCAAGAGCACAAGAACAAAGTGCTTAAGCTGCTTAAGCAGCTTGAGCACTTAGACTTATTTTAGGCTTATGAATTTTTGACAGATTATAAAAGGATGCCTAAAAAATTATTTTTACACTAAAAATTGTGTTTAAAGTGGCCCAATAAACCTACCACACTCAGCCAAAGTTGGCTGAGTGGTGTTCACCCATGGAAAACACAGTTTGACCCATTTTAAGGTCTAACCCAAACACCCTCTTATTTTATAGAATTGGAGTTTTGGCTGATTCTTGGTAAAAGAGGGTTGATATAAGTGATCCCAAATGAACTTTAATGACTTTTACCACATGTTTATACAATTTAAACAGAATGAAACAGTTTAAATTATAGTTTGAATTTTGACAAATGCAATATCACAAAAAATTCTTATCTTTTTATTGAAAACCAAGAGACTTACAACATAAACTTTTAAAAAAGATTACTGAGTACAATAATGCAAAAGGAAATACTGAAAATTAAAATTAAACTAAAACATAAAAAAGAGTGTGTTTGTCTTGGCTTGCTCTCTCTTCTTTTATAGAGGTCCAAATGACTTGGACTGAGTTTGTTGTGAGAGTGCAACAATCTCCAAGCAATCCTAGCCTTCCTTGGCCTTGATTACAATCTCAGCCATTGATGGGATTACGGGGTTGAGTGACATGAACTGGAAAGGGTTTGTAGGGGCATTGGGTTGTGGGGAAAGGGTAGGGGTGAGCTGTGAGAGGTGGTTTGGGGCTTAAACTGTGGGGAATGGGGCGGTTTGATTTTTGGCGGGTACATGGTGTACAGGGCAAGTTGCAGGTTTAAAAGAAAACGTTGGGGAAGAGGCAAGTTTAGTCCTCATACTTTCTTCCTCTTTCTATTTTGTTTTTGGCCCGTTTTTAGTTATAACTTAAGTTTCAAGTTGTACACAAATGGCCCTTGTGGTTTATAACTAAAAGGAAACAAAGAAGGTTAGGATAATTACAAAACTGGCCCCTGCGTTTTATAACTTAAAAGAAAAAAGGAGTTTTGAAAAGTTGCAAAAACAGCCCTTGTGTTTTATTTTTCTAATTTTCTTTATAAAAACAACTTTCAAACTTGGCAACTTAGCCCCTAAAGTTTATAAAAATGGATTTTGGGCTTGGGTTTTGTGTTGGGCCCATTGGGCTTGTATTGGGCCCACTGGGTTTGGGTTTGGGCCCAATAAGGTACAGGTTTGTTTATTGGGCTTTTTCAAGCCCAATAAGGTTATGGAGTGGGTTTTGTGTGTACAATGGCTGAGATTGGCTGTAACTGGGCTAGGATTGGGCCTTCAAAGTCTTCACAGTCTTTGTCAATTGCACACAAATGGGCTGTTGTAATTGATTGAGGGCCCATTTGGTCTTCACAGTCTTCATAGATATACTATTGGGCTTTCCCGGCCCATCAGATGGGTAAAGATTGCATTCAATAGTATTCTTCAGTTCCGGCTCCGGTTTGACTGCTGATTCTTCAGTATTGACTCTGACTTTGGCATTTTTGGACTTTGGCCTTGATTTTGCACAGTCTTTTCCATTCCATGCTCAGTTTTGTCATTTTGGCTTGGTTTTCTGTCTTTTTGTTGATATCCACTTCTTGCACAATACAAATGCAAAACAAACATATATTTGGCAGTTTTTGTCTGTTTTTGGTCATTTAAGCTCGTTTTTAGAGGTAAAAGATATGTGTAATTAAGCACTTATCAGTCATTTAAGCTCGTTTTTAGAGGTAAAAGATATGTGTAATTAAGCACTTATCAATGACGAAATCTATAGGAAGAATGAACTTATCCACTTTTATGAGCACATTTTTGATTATTCCTCGTGGGTATTGGATCGACCTATCTGCAAGTTCTAAACTCATTCTAGTAGCCTTTGGTTCTCCTAAGCCAAGTTTCTCATACATCGTATATGGCATTAAGCTTATGCTAGCCCCTAGATCTGCCAATGTGTTGTCGATATGTAAGTGGCCAATATCACAAGGAATAGTAAAACTCCCTGGGTCTTTTTCTTTGGCTAGAAGCTTGTTTAATAATACTGCAGAGCATCTTTTGTTTATAGTGATTTTGCAAGATTCTTCGAGTATGGCCTTATTTATCAGCAAACTTTTCAGAAATTTGGCATACTTCGGCATTTGAGCTAATGCTTCGATGAAGGGCAAGTTGATGTGGAGTTGCTTAAGGTTTTCCAAAAACTTTTTCTGTTGAGCTTCTTCTTTTTCTTTCCTCAATCGTTTAGGAAAAGGGACTGGTGGTGTTTGTACATTATTTGATGGCTGCACAACAGATTCGCTAGTCTTATGGGTTTAATTTTTTTGCGAGGGCATCGTTTGGTTCAACCGGTTTATTAAGATCTTCTACAAGATGTTTATCAGGCTGAAGCATCGGTGTTGCTATCTTGACCATCTTGAATCGTAGTTTTTCCTCCTCTTGTAGTTACTCCCTTAACCTCAAAATCTTTTATTGGAGCATTATTTATTACATTTAACAATTCTTGTACTCCAAATCTGAGCTCAATCAATGAATTATTTCTTTCTTTGAATAGGAGCTCGTTAGTAGTTTGGAAGTCACAGATGAATGCCCTCATCTTCTTGTGCTCTCATTTTCCTTCTTCGATGAACTTGTTTAACATCTCTTCCATTGTCAGGCTTCTTTCTGGGTAAACAAAATGATATGGTCAGAGTCGGGATTCTGTTCCAGAAAAGTAAGACATGATTCAAAGTAAATCTATTCTAGAAAAATAGACTTGTAAAGAAAATAATCAATACGTCGTATACAATGAATTGAATACGTCGTATAGCTGAACAGAATAGATACGCCATATTCAACATCATTGATACGTCGTATCGAGCAGATCAGAATAACAGAGAAATAATAAACAATCCTAACAATCAAGCAATTAAGGACGAATAATCAGAATTATAAACTAATCTAACTTACACTACTCCTAAGGGTTAGATCTAATCTAATGTTAAAAACCAAAATATCAAATAAAAATCAAGATTAATTTTTACTCCCCGGTAGCGACGCAAAAAACTTGATGTGTCATTGTGTGGTGTGTATTTTATGATTCAAGTTTTAAATTTATATTTTGCCGACTAAACCAGAAACAACACTTTAACGGGCAGTGTACCCAGTCAAGATGTAGATTCGTTGGTAAGTAGGGTGTCGATCACTGAGAGCGGGGTTAAACCTTTTCATTTTATTAATATCTTGGTTGTCTAATCTACGTTAAACCTATGTTAGTCCTAGATCTAATAGGAAAAAGAGGTTTTCAGCCTGAGAGACTGGCACAGGTTTGGTTGGTGACTAAAATTAATTCAAGGCACTGTTACCCACGCAAGCAAATTAGTAGAAGATAAAAGAGCGGTTGAGCCTAATATAAGAAAACTTTATTAACCATTATTAATTCGATTAGAACGTTGGTATGTTTATTAGTACAATGATTTCTTATCCCTAGGTGACATATCATTCTTAGACTTAGGGGTTACTTCTTCCTAAGACCTAGACACATTAATTCTGTCATAATTAAAGCATCCGCATAAAGTATCCTTGTTTGCTGATTATAATCTATCTTAGGAATTAAAGCAATTATGATCTTGTTAAACCTTAGCTCATAGAGACTTTACCCACTTACTGCTTAATGGTTCTTTATACACTAGTAGGTCACTTGTCCAACTATCCCTTGGAATCAGAACATTACTTGTTGAATTATCTAGGTTCACCTTCTAGTCAACACGATCAATAAACCAAAGGCAATATCCGATTAACTAGTTAAGCCCGAAACGTATCCTAGACACAAACTTAGAGGGACAATATTTGTGATCTTATGATTCTCGATGTATAAATTACTATATGGAAAGCTATCCCAGACTCTAGGTCTACTTGGTCCGTATCACTAGATCCAGTTGAATGATAGGTCGCATACAAAATCACGTAAACAAGTATAAATTGATAAACATAAACAAGCATTCAACGATAAATCAAGAAATCGAGATAAACAAATACCAAACATTCAGATCTTTATAATAATGGCTAATACCCGAAGGTATTAAACGTCATAATAAATACAAGAGTAATTATTTAGCCAAGGTAAACTAACCGAGTTAACGAATGATACCAAAAACTGAACGATTACTAAAGTATATGGAATTACATGTGTCTCCTATGGAATGGATAGCTTTGCACAACTTCTTCTGCTCTTCTTTGCCTCTGAAAATTGACTTTTGTAGTTTAGGTATTGAGAATATGATTTAGCACACCTAAAACTCGTTTTTGAGTTTTCTATTTATAATGTCTGGAGTCGGTCTTGATACGGCGTATCCAAGGGATTGGATACAACGTATTGGGGTTTCTTGGAGTAGGGACCATGATTGATATCTTCAAGAATCTTCACATACTATATCTTCGATACGGCGTATAGCCTCCTTAACTACTGCAATTCTCAAATATAAACGATTAAGTAACAATTCTTTGCAATAATTATATAATATGGGTTAATTATATGGGATAAATAATGCTATAAAATGTATGTTATTTGATGTCATCAATATACCATTTTGTTTTGGAGTATAGGGAGCGGTCGTTTCATGGATAATACTAAGAGACTGAAAATACAGAGTATTCATGTACTCACCTCCCTTATTAGTCCTGAATCTTTTGATCAGGGACCCTTGTTGTATTTCAATTTCAGTTTTGAATACTTTGAATTTATCTAATGCTTAATCCTTAGTATGTAATAAATAAACATAACAAAACCTTAAAGCAGCATCAATAAATGTCACAGAGTATATTTTATTCCCTAACGAGGGAGTAGCATGCAAATCACACAAGTCACTATAGATCAGCTCCAAAACTTCAGTTTCAGGTTTTGCATTTTGAAATAGTTTCTTAGTTATTTTGGTCAGCATACAAGTCTTACACTTTTTAGTGTCCATGTCAAAAGCTGGGATTAACCCATCCTTAAATATATCTTGCATCCTCTTAAAGTGGACATGGCCCAGTCTAGCATGTCATAAGATTAAATCATTCAGTTTAGAGGTTGACATAAAGACTGAAGCAATATTATCATTAACAATATTAAGCCTGAATACCTAATTACTTAAGTAACCAAAACCAATAAACACACCATGTTTGGATAAAACAAATTTATTAGATTCAATCACTTGTTTATAACCATAATTATTCAAAATACTACTTGAAACCAAATTCTTCCTAATATTAGGAACATGCAAAATATCAAACAAGGAAACAATCTTTCCTGAACGAAACCTAAGATCTACACAACCACATCCATGCACCAGGGCTGTTGACTCATTTCCCATGTGAAAAATAGAACCATCATTCAACGACTCATAGGTCTTGAACCAACGTCTATCTTTACACACATGAACAGTTGCTCCTGAGTCAACCCACCACGCAACATCATCATCCTGCACAAAATGAGCCTCAAATACACATGTAACATAATAAATCTGGAGAGATTTATTAAACATATTCTAAACTTTCAGTATGTTATTTGAACCATTTAGTGAACCATTTGTGCCTGATCTATTGGCTTTATTGCCAACATTAACACTCTTGCAATCCCTTTTAATGTGACCAGTTTTGCCACATTTCTAACAAGTAGGTTTTGCCTTCTTGTTAGGGTCAGCCCTTATGTTATCATGATGCTTACATTTACCCTTGTTGTCATTGTACCTGAAAAGTTGTTATGCTCCACCATATTGATAACTGAAGGACCAACAACATTGTTGCCTTTTGGTTTGTCATTATCCTGCGCCCTGAGGGACTCCTCAATGCGCATATGACTACCCAACTCAACAAGAGTTAATTCCTCCTTATTATGTTTCAAGGTATGCTTGAAATCTTTCCAAAAATGGGAAAGTTTGTTAATGATACAAATACCTGAATAGCCTCTACCATGTTCATTTTGTGTTGTGTAAATCTCCTAAGTATACCAAAAAGTTCATTGTATTGTTCCATAACTGGTCTTGAATCAGTCATTTTGTAATTTATGAAATTACTAACAAGAAACTTTTTACTTGATGCATCCTCAGTTATATATTTGGCATCCAAAGAATCCCATAGTTCTTTGGAAGATTCATCATTTTGGTAAATATCAAATAAAGAATCAGACATACTATTGAGGATTAAACCTCTGCAAACATAATCATGATTCTCCCAGTTATTCCTTTTCCTGATCTGCTCCATGGTTGCATTTTCACCATCTTCAGGATTGAGAGTAGTCAGCACATACACCACACTCATGCTGAAAAGCAAGAAGTGCATCTTCTTTTGCCATCTCCTAAAATCTACCTCTTTAAACTTATCAAGCTTAGCAAAGTTTGAAGCCATATGTTTCATAGCAGCAACAACCATTAATTATCCTAAAATAGTTTACTTTGATTGTTGGTGGTTATGAGCCCAGAACAGGGTAAAGATAATAAATAGCTTTCAAAATACCAATGAAGGTTACCCGATATCACTTGGAATCGTGTTATCACTTTTTAAAGTAAACTATTCGATCCTAATGCATGGGTATCACGAATATCTACTTGGGATAAGACCAAATGTATGTTATTAAATTAGGCATAAATCAATAATCCTTACGCATCTAAGTGTTTAGGTTTTCTATGTATCTCTCATGCAAATGTTATGATCTCTATTTATAGTAGAGATTACTCAAAACCCTAGACCATGGAATTGTGATAATTAATCGACCCATTAATCACATCATAATATTCTCCATGATTGTCGGGTTTAGTGGTTACATGACCCATTAAATATGGTCATTAAATGCAGTTATAACTTCCACTTAAATATGTCAAAGCCCTTACAAGTTTACCAGTTCAGTCCAGCTTTGTCATTCCTTCAGTGTCCTGAACACTCATCAGCTAACTCGCTGAGGAGCACATAAGCTGAAAGTGTTCAAACTGAAAAGACTCACTGATGAGTTAACCCTGTGAGGAGTTACTCTCTGATGAGATCCTTCAAATTTCGTTGAACTCACCAGCTGATGAATTCGTTCAGTCCAGAGTGTCACTCACTCAAGAGTGAACTCACTTAGCTTCATCGGAGGCTGAACTATACTTAACTACTATCAGAGTTAGGGTGTTCATTGACCTATGGGTGTACACTCCGTACCTCCATCCCCATTATCCGGTATGAACTAAACCCACAATTGAACTAAATTTCCAACATTTTGTACACAAAGAACCTGTGCATGTTAATTCGAAACCCAAATAACTTGTGCATGGTTTTGGATATGCACCTTCGTTCGCTAAAGTTGTGAAAGGAAAAGAAGTCTAAGAGTGCCATAACGCCCCCTGTGATGGTCCTAGAACGGGGCTCGTTAAACTACGGGGGTGATCCTGTTCTTTCAGTGATCGTTGGTCTTGGACGTTAAACGATCATGGTGATTTTTCGGTTAAATCGGCTAAGGAAGAGATAGATAAGCATTTGCTCGTTACTTTTTCCTCCTCTACGAGATGGTCCAATTTACTCCATATAAAGCTTAATATTTTTGCTTGCAGTTTGTTTCTTGATAATCTCCCTACAATGATTAATCTTTCTAACAGAGGCTTGGACGTTCCTTGTGTGTTGTGCACGAATTGTGGGAATGAAGTGAATCTCATAATCATCTTTTCTTTGTCTGTTCGATGGCTTTGGATTTGTTTCGGTTGCTTGGTCGATGGTGTAATATCGATATCATTAATTTGACTGATCCCTTTTTCTGGGAATCGTGGTTTAATGGTCTTCAGCTCTACAGCCTCCAAAACTTTCCTTGGAAGCCTCGTTCTTTACCATGTTGTGGCATATATGAAAGTACATGAATGCGATTTGTTCTCTTTGAAGAAGCCTCTAAAATGATTGATTTTTGATAATATTTTTTCTTTAAACTTGGCCTGGGTTTAACAATAGATGTAGAAAGTTTAATGTTAATTGTGTTGCGTGGTTAAATGACCCGTCAATTGCTATACTTTTTATGTAATCTTTTTTCTAGCCTAGCTTCTTGCTAGCTTTTTCTAACAAAATTTTGTCGTTAAAAAAAAAGTTGTTAACGGTTTTATAGAGTTAATAAGAAGTGAGTGTTACTTGATTAATATATAGTTCGAGAAATATAAAGCATGGTTAGCTTGGATTTAAGGTGAATACTCATGATTTTTTCTAAACGGAGATGTGCATTATAAGTCGTGATTATAGGTTGCATCGATCTCATTATTGTTGCATCTATGTGATTTATTGTTACATACATGTGCATTTGCATTTCATGAAGTTGTGCATGTACGTTGTTTTAATCAAATGATCATTGTGTTACGGACAAATTAAATGAAAAATTATTGACAATATTTCAAGTATGTTTTAAGTCTCGATCTTTTTTATTTCGACTTTCAACAGAATAAAACTAAAAAAGGGTTAGTGACAAGTTACAAAAATTTCGTAACACAATAATCGGGATCACATAAGTTATATGTTATGTTATCATTTATCATGCATTTAAATCATATGTGCGATATTTTTATGTAAACAACACACGACCTCACTAAGCCTTTATTGTATATCTTCAGGTTCGAAATAATAAATACGAACTCGAGGAGAAGAATGAACTAAATATTTTTTTTTTAATTTTCATGCTTTTAAGTTGAATTTTTTTATTTTTGTTTATCTTATGTATGGAAAATACATCACTCCGTATTCAACGAGATCTCATACTCCCATTATAAATATAAACATAAATTAGGAACGAAGGTTTTGTAAAATTTCTTAACCTCTTACAAAATGTCAAGAACACCTAGAGCCCCCGCTATTGGTATTGATCTTGGAACAACTTATTCATGTGTTTCTGTTTGGCAGCACAATCGAGTTGAGATCATACCCAATGATCAAGGTAACCGGATCACCCCGTCGTGTGTTGCTTTTAACGACATTGAAAGTTTAGTGGGCGATGCTGCAAAAAATCAGGCTGCTTGTAATCCTACAAACACCATCTTCGGTTAGTCACTTTTCATTCATTCATCCATTCATTGTTTTTTCAATTTATGCATGTTTATATACAGTATTAACTTAAGCATAAATAAACGGGAAAATTGAATAAAAGTGTACTCAACTTGATTGCAATTGAATACAATTAACAGGTTACCATTTCACCAGTCTGACATGATTTTTCGGCGACCCACCACCACCACCTTCGTCGATCACCGGCCATTTAGAGAAATGCACACATTATTTTATATGGTTATTGTATTAGACTTTATTAACTTGTTGGATATTGGTAGTCGGATTACATTTATATATTACGAATATATGAGCCTATTGGGGGCACACACGTTAATACACGGAGAACACGTTTTATACTTCACATTAATATAAACCAAGGACTAGAATGAACAAAACCCAAACCCCAAGGACTCCCCAAGGTGGCCGGTTCCTATGAGGGATAATGAGAAGGTTTTTGTGTGTTACAAGGACAAGGAAAAGGCTTGTGATAATTGTAGGACTTTTGGTCTTCTATAACTATCACAACTAGGGTATCATGCTTATAAATACTCCTCATCCTTATTCATTCCATGTGCCTAACTCTCTCATAAAACCTTCAACAGAAAATCGTTTCTTGTTCTTTCTTTTGGTTCCAGCCGAATTCCATAATACCCATCAAGAGTTTGCTTGGTTTTGATTTTCGGTACAATTAGGGTTTTGAATCCCTAATTCGGTTCTTGGTTTTTTCGGTTACTAATTCAAGAGTTTGCTTGGTAATCGGGATATTATACAAAGGTTGTTCGTTTGTGAAGTTTAAGTCTAGCAAGCTTACGTGTTTGGTTGACGTGACTGTGTGAGCAACCGTAGAGGCAATTTACTTTAATTGCTTGTTTCGTTTTCTTGATCAATTATCAAAGAGGTACGCGTTTCTTTTACTTCTTGTTTAAGTGTTAACCATATGCTATTACTAGATCCAAATCCGCTGCGTACTCGTGGCTAAACTAGTTACCTAGGTATATAAATCCCAACAGTGGTATCAGAGCCAGGTTGTTTTAGCTTTATGGGTTACACGTTTGTGTTTTAATTATACGCCTTGTTTATATGCCTATTATTAAAACATATGCCATGATCTGCTGCGTTAGAAATTTTATTTATGTTTCACAAGTAAAATATGACAATAATATTAGATTCTTGCCATAAAATAAATAAAATCTGTAGATCTTGATCTTGAATTCTATTAAAAGTTAATATAGGATTAAAAGGGAAAATTAAAATTGTTAATTTAGCTTATTTGATTCCTTTTTAATTTATGTCTATTCCGGCTATAAGACTCACTCAATCACAATATGTGGTGAATGGGGCGATCTAGGCACTCTAGCAGAAAACCTAGTGAGGGTCTTATGGCTCTCCATTTGGGGAAGACTTGCGAGAGAACTTGGATTTTTACATGTTTACTAGTATGCTTAATGTCATCTTTTGTATTATGAATCTCAGTATGCATGATTATTTAATGTCTAATTGTTTACGCGCCTAATTAAATATGTCATATGTCTAAAAAAGATGATGTTTATGTGGTCTATTAATTTTTACACGCCTAATGCATGCTTATAGTGACCAACCATTTGTTTTGTGGAAAACTGTTTTTGTGAAAAATTAATTAGACGCTAAACTAATGAAATTAGTTTTTCTTGATTTAAAAACTGGACGCTATGGACTTATGGGAAGTATGGCTCATCCACTAGAACAAACTTTAAGAGAAGTTTAAGGCGGGTTGTTTTTACGTAATTCCCTAAAGAAATAAGGTTTTTAATATGCTTCGCGCTGACCTGTTTCTCCGCTTCTTTGTGCGTTCGATTGGAGTTACCGTAAACCATGGCATGTTACTACAATGTCATTACTAAAGGTTTTTAAATTAGTGATACAAAGTTGGTTTGCATGCTTCTTTGCACACGCTTTTAACACATTTATGTACAATACCCCTTAGAAAAATCTTAAGTCGATGCCAGCCAACCGTAGAACACGTGCAATTGGTTTGACTGCTTAGGTCAGACCTCTGACGATTTTTGCGCGTTCTCGTTTGGTCGACTTAATTCGAGTAGGCTTGGTCAGACCTTGGACCCGAGGCATAAGATGATACTAAACATGCTCTTAACATTATTACTTGATTACTAATGTTTTGACAAGTATCATAAATCTAAGAGTTGCATTAAAATGCAATTAACGCTCGACGCTTACCTCTTGCCCCACTTGTTTACGCCCTGGTCAGACCTTTGGTAATAAGTGGGAGGTCAAGTTGGATCTTAGTCTTAATTAGTAAATTAATTGGGTAGTTAATTCTATTAAGAATTTAATTATCGAAAATACTAAATTGAACTTTCTATGTTCTGTTTAATTGTGTTTTGCAACATAATTCGTAAACGAAAGTTTGTTTTTCTTCAAAAGACAAACAGTCTCTTTTCCTAGTAAGAAGAGTGAGACATTACTTCTATCTATACTCATTGGTTGACAAGAATAAGATAGGATTATAATTGAAAATTATCAATTACAATTAAACTCATTTTACTTTCTTTCATTACCCTTCTTTTCGGCTTTGAAATAATTGAAAGATAAAATATTTTGAGTAACTAGAGAACATTTCGTCTATAGCTACCAAATAAATTACATCTTGCATTTGTCACGATGTATGAGTTTAAACCGCAATGAGTAAAGAAATTACTAGCATATCAGCTGGGTATTTTTCTTAGACTCATATTATTCCTTAAGGTGCTAAATACCCTTGTGGCTATGCAGACGATATAGGAGGAATTGCATGCTTAATATTCAAGTTAAATGAGAGCATGAATGGCTAGTCCCTCATCTACACAAGTAGAATTTCATATTCTCTGCACAATACCTAAGTACATTGCTACTTGTAGGCATTCTAAGAATAGGAAAGTAAATAAATTGCTATTTGATTTCTACTGGTGATGTAACACTTACAATGTTGACAAATCCAGTGGGAGTTTTGCATTTTATATTACTGAAATGACATTCTTGTAATGGTGTCAAATTCAGTGGGAGCTACAAGATTTATTTCATTAATAGTTTCCCATATTATTTCTAGCTTGCTTTGTGTTAGATATTAGAAAAAGACTCGGTCACCCCTTGTATTTTACTGTTTATTATAGCTCGTAGTTTAATAATTAATAGTACGTTTTT
>BQNB010128723.1:0-16594 GCA_026074375.1 Tanacetum coccineum
CAGAATTTTTATAATTAGTTTAGTATTTTTAAACATTTATTTTTATTAAAAACTTTAAAAATTCATAAAAAATATAAAAATAATAAATAAAATATAATTCTTTTTTAGAATTTTTTTTTATCATATAGTTTCTAGGAAAATTAGTTTTGTTTCCGTAGGGTTAAAATTGCAAAATCTCATTTTTTAAAGAACGAGATTCGTTCCCGTTCACGTTTTTCAAATTTTTAAGCTCAATTCAACTTCGTTTTTGTTCTAGTTTTCTTTAAACTTACTTTTTAGTCAATTAGAGTATATTAAAAGTGAAAAATTCATTTTAGGTTTAATTTTGGAAATTTAGGGTTTTTAATCACCATTTAGGGTTCCCGTTTTGCGTTTTTAGTTAAAGTTTAATTTCCAGTTATTAAAGTTAGGTTTAATTGTCCTTTAATTTGCTTATTTTTAGGATTTTAGAAAACAAATCATCTTTGAACCAATTTAAATCATTGTCCAAACAACAAACGTGGTCTCAATTTCATAAATCTTCGAGGAATACGACCCGATAATCACTTATCGGTAAATATACGTATTATTATATATAATTATGAGAATTTTCCTTTCTTCCTTTGTCCTCAAGGATAGATTGGTAATTTTCTATACTTATATCATTATACGTGTATATAATTGATAACGATCAACGTTTTTAAGCATCATTTTCAGGGAGCTTAATGGTGCTAAGATAGAGCGAAGTGGCTAGAAGAGACCGTAGGATGCTTGGAGTTATTTATGCTTTCTGTTTGAATTGTTTGGTTTATGTTTTTGCATGTCATTTATTGACGAGACCTCTTTCTCATTAATAAAGACACCATTAGGTTTTGGGTATTGTTATGACACTTTGTGTCTTTGCTTTACTTTAGTTTTCATTTTAGTATTCTCTATATAGACACCATGTGTTGTGATGATATCCATTCTTGTTTACGCCTCGCGTTTCCGCCTTGGCGGGGTGTGACAGATTGGTATCAGAGCCTATGGTTATAGAGAACTAGGTGGTTGAGCCTAGACTATAGCTTAAGGGTCCCTCATATAGTTGCATTTTAGGGCATAAGTGTTTGTGTACGTATATATCGTATGTTCCCGCTACCTAAAAGCTTTGAAATTCTTTCTATTTTGAATTACTACTATATAATATGAAATATATACTTTTTCATTATGGGGATCTAATAGTATATACCCCTTTGTTATTGTTTTAGTCATGTCTTCCCCTATCCCCTAGGTAATATCGTTGGGAGATTGTTTACCTCACTGGACCCGCGGAGTTGGGGGACTTTTGAGAGCGAAAAGTCAAACCCAAGCGAGGCCCAACATAAGTTTATTTCGTTTTCTACCTCGATGCGTTACTATAATCGAGGATTGATTTTATATTTTGGGTCACGATGTGACTTCTGTTTCGTTTGGTCGATTAGGATTTTATGTTTCGTTAGGTGGATTATCATGTTTGAGTTATATTTGGATTATTATTAAGTGCTATGTGGTAGATGTGTGTTATCATTGAGAGGTGTGGTCTTGGAAGTAAGTACGCGTGTGCAAAAGGTGCAATTATAATTATGGTCGCGAACATAATTATAAAGGTGTCACACACGTGGACTTGTGACTTTGATTGCATTGATCATTGTTGCTTGTATGTATTATGTAAGGATGTAAGTCTGGATAGTTGTGTAGATGGTAGTGTAGATGTGATGTGAGATCCTGTTAAGGATGGTTGTATGGTTAGAGAATTCTTCTCTTAACCGTTGAGCGATTATATAGGATCGAGTTGAGTAGATGGTAAGGTTTCCTTTCATCTATCGTTGGCGGATACATCGGATACCTGTTGGTGTTGTTGTCGCGATTCTTAAGTTGGTTAGTTTGCTCGTTGTTCGTTGAGATATCCAACGCTCGTGTTGGTATTTTTAGTTGCCATCATAAGAAGTGGTGTATCTATGTTCTCCGTCTGCGTTTTGATTGTTTTTCTTTTGTCTAAAGGTAACGTTACTTTTAGGTTTGGTTTAGACCGTTGGTATGGAATGAGTCATTATGTTTGGTTTGGTTTTAAAGAGTTCTGTCGTCGTTCGTTTTCAAGTAAATTAACATTTTGGTATTGGAATCCTTAAGGTATTTTGGGAGTCAATTTTGCTATCATGATGTTCTTCATGTTGCGAGTTCATTAATTCCTTTTCAAATTTAATTTTGTTGTAGTAAATCATCCATATCTTTTTGGAGTAAAAAAAAAAAAATTCTTTTAAAAATTAATTATATAAATTAAAATGCAACACATTGTTTTAACATCTTTGATTTCTTTTATAAAATCATAATTAAAATAAGTTCATGAAAATTTTATTTAAATTTATTCTTACACAAAAAAAATTATTTGCATTATTAACCAAGGTTATTCTATTGTTTACAAAAAATGATTGATATAAGGTTATGAGAGAAAGTTTCCTTGGGTAAAAATCGGTTTTGGTACAAAGGTTCTTAATCTTTTAATTAATGGGTCGTGGTACGTGGTATTATTCATTGGGTGTGTTTTCTCAGCATCGATTGTTGCGTTTGTTAGGTCTGAGGTTCGTTCGTTATGTCGATGTTTTTTATTCGGTTGTTTCTGCTTTTGGGGTTGTGTGGATTTTGAGTCACCAGTAGACCAACTTGGTGCTTTTGAAGTTTGGTGTTTCTTCATGGCATGGTGCTAGAGTTGGTGTTCGGACGTATCTTCTGGATGGTGCGATTGATGGTGGCGAAGCGAATGGGATTATTCGCGATCCCAAGTTAGAATTAGAGAGTTCTCGTTTTACTTTTGAAACCCCTTAGTTATGAGAAAGTTGATGTAGTCGTAGAATGGAATTTCGCATGAAATTAGTACAAGGAGCGAAGGCTCGTATCATTTGACGTCTTTGGAAAGGCAAGAGTTGTTGGAAGGATTATAGAAGAAAAAAGGGTAAAGGTTCACATTGACTGTAACTCATGGTGGGGGAAGCGTTCTAGATTTTTATCTGATGAGAAGAAAGGTGGGCAGTTTAGGATGTGATATAGAGTAGTTGAGAGGAGTGAATGGAAATTTTTGTTTTGGGTTGTCACCAAAGGAGGGTGCATTGTGGGTGAACGTAGCTAAGACTGTTTTTTGGACGAGCAATGGACACGTTGTAGTTACGGATATGCCCTTTTGGATTAAACCAATATGCACAGCCGGTTTTCTTGGAGTTATAATGAACCGGGTGTGCTGGCCAGTATATAGACAAGCTAGTTAATGTATATACACCAATGACTTTGACTACCCGAGGCTAAGGAGGAGTTCGAGTCGCACTTGAAAGATGATTTTTAATTTAAGCTAGCTAAGGAAACGAGAAGTTGTCGTAAAGATCTCCTAATAAGGTTGAAGCGGAAGCAAAAGAGGAAGCTATCAAGATGTGGAAGGAATCAAATGGGTAATGAGCCGACCTTAGCATTACCAGAAGGAGCGGACGATTTCATAGTATATTATGACGCGCGAAGCAAGGAATTGGAAGCATGCTCAGACAAAGAGAGGAGGTGATTGCTTATACGTCGCGACAACTAAAGAATCTTATGAAGGATTGCACGATTAATGTTTTGAAATCCGCGTGGTGGTTTTTCCCTACAATGCTAGAGGCGTTAAGTGAACGAGACATAAAGAGTGATCTATACGGATCATGAATGTCTCCAACACACTTTCAATCGGAGGGATTGAATATGAGGCAGAGTCGATGGATGAAGTTATTTAGTGAGTACGGTTTCGAGGCCAAGTACCATCTGGGAAAGGGCAAGTAGATGTTGACCGGTAGTAGTAGGAAGAAGTATTGAGCCAAGAATGTGTTCTGAGAGAGATATAAGACGAATACGATCTATGGTTTGAGTAAAAGGGTGTTGGTGGTACAAGATAAGATGTCCAAAGCAAAGAACGCGTCAACGTAAAAGATGCTTGCTAGCTTGCGACCAAATAGAGTGTGAAAAGAGATGGAGGGTGGTTCATATTGGTTAGACAAGGTTCAGACCTCCATTTGGAGAGATGTAAAGACCTTGGCTATTAAAGGGGCGTATACGACAAAGTATTCTATCCATCCTGGAGCGGATACGATGTTGTGTGGTTTTAAGGTTAACTAATTGATGGTTGAGTATTAAGGGTCTTCAGGATTGTTGCTACAACCTGAGTTACCCGAGTAGAAGTGGGAAATGATAACTAAGGATATTGTTGTCAAGTTACCAAGTGTGAGTAGTGGATACAATGTGAATTTGGTATAGTCAATGGACTGACTAAGTCACCTCATTCCTAGCTATGCTTAGGACAAGTATGGTAGATTTTAAAAGTAATTGGAATACTCACTATGTGAGATGAGTTTTTCCCTAAGGTGGGGATTATCATTTGAGTATGGATGTGCTTCATTTGAAACATAGTATGGAAAGGAATGTAGGTTATCATTTTATGGGCCGTAACTGGAGATGTTGAGTTGAATGGATCGAATTTGGTACAAGAAACAACCAACAAGATAGTGGTAATACAAGAAAGGCTTGAGGCAACCAAATTATCGAAAGTGTTAGCTTGGTAGTAGTGGGAAACTTTTGCATTAATATTGATAGGTTATGGAGGGTAGAAGGTCTCACCTTGGAGAAGTGTAGTACGAAAGACAAGTTAGAACCGAGTTATGTAGAACCATTTGAGATCCTTGGATGGATTGGGCCTATAGTTCGGTTGAGAATTTTTGTCTTATAAATTGAGTATCCACACTTGTTCGTTGAGCAAGGAATCATTGGGAGTTTTAGTTGAAGTTGGGTACGTAAGGTTTCTTGTAGACCTTAGTATGCCCTTAGATGTGTTTGTGATTTTGGATCTAATGTTATTTTATGAAATAAACTCGAGTCGAGACCTGATTTCTTTAAAAACGTTGGGCTTTGTAACAACTTATAACTTGGTTTCAAGACAGTTCTTGTTTGATGAGTTGCGAGACCGGGTTGTAAATGACGTTGTTACACAACTTAAGGTTTTTAACGAGTTTTCTTGATGAGGGCAGTTAAGATAGAGGATGTTTCTTTTCGTTTGGAGTTGTTTGTGTCATATTCTAATTTGCACCCTTGCGAGGGTAAGCAAAGTCATTAGCTGTTGGATTCTGAATTGTAGATGTAACGCCCCCGACCAAAAAGGGTAGATGTATTACAATTATGGTTGTGACATCAAAAGGCATCATAAATCTAACACAACATAAACAGTGGAAGTCTTTAAATAAATAAACCTAAAGGATATAAGTCAACACGACTTAAGGTCATAAGTTCTCAAGATCAGACATATCCAAACGAATAACAAATGTCTTGAAAGATAACAATTCATATATCAAAACTATTTGATCTTAGGGTGAGTCCCCACTCAGCACGCTTATCATGAAAGCAACCCCAGATCAGTGCTTAGGTACCTGCCTGCAGGATGAAAGAAAGTGCGGCTGAGCTTACAAAGCACAAGTGAACTAGTATAATAATCGAAGCAAAAGATAACGGAACAATCTAAGGATACGATACAAGGTACAAATGGATATCTCAAAACTTGATCAAAGGGATTACAATTTAAGTTTAGACAAATCAGATAGATTCAAATAATAGTGTACGATAAGATGCATCAGGAAAGTCGAATCAACAGTCCTATTACCAAGCTAAACCAATCATATACATAGTAACCATGGTAGTAGCGAGCTCCAAATGTGAACGAGTGGATTGCACTTCCCAAACATCAGTCACCAAAATATCCATTTTTTATATCATAATGTCATAATCCATCGAATACAAAACAAATCTAGGATGCATCCATACACCCCTTAAACAAATAATAATCTTCATAGTGCACATATAATATAAAAATGGGGGGACGGTGATGAGAATCAATCACCCACACTGGGTCATTGCCAAAGGGACATCAATGACACGGCCATTGTTACCTTCATGGCTAGGAAAACAAATAGTGGCTTGGTTCTCAAAATGAAGGGTTCAAAAGCAAAGTATATTCAAAGTTTCATTTCAAGGATATAGCTAGGTTTCAATATCAAAGGTTCAATATCAAAGGTTTCAATATCAAAGGTAGCCTAGCAGGGTTCTAATGGAACATAAATCGAAAGATCATCATAGACAAGCCTAGAATAAAGGCTCAGAGCAATGTAGCAAAATCACATAAGAAATCAAAAATAGAGAGGGAATAATGCCTATGAGGTAAACCTTAAACGATAATGGATCAGGAATATCATGTCCTTATTCCGAAGCAAAAAGCAATAATCAAAGAATCACCACAGGAATCAAATTCACTCCCTCTTGACAGAACCTAAAGAAATGATGAATATCGAATTACAATACGATTCATTTAAGTTATACCTTCCAAATTTTTAGTAACTTTCCATTTTTAGTAACTTTCCATTTTTAGTAACTTTCCGTTTTTAGTAACTTTCCATTTTTAGTAACTTTCCGTTTTTAGTAATATTCATCATTTGAGATTCTATTAAGCATTTTGAATAGCTTAGGGACTTATTATGTACATTACAGTTTAGGGATTAAATATGCAATTTCCATATTTTAGGGTTTATAAGCAAAAATCAAAATTTTCAAGGTTAAAGTGTAAAAATATCAAGTTCGCATTTTATTAGATCTTTACCTTCCAATTTTATGTATTTATCAAGTCAAACCTTAAATTTTACATTATTTACATATTTAGTCCTTTTCAGTTTATTAAATAATAATTTAATCTAATTTCATCTTATAATTACTCCATTAAATTACAAAAACAAGCATTATTGTTTCAAATATGACAAAATCATACTTTATAAATTTATATACTATCCGAACCTTATTACTTTTCAAGAATTTACAATTTCAGTCCCTCTATTTTAATTAATTAATTTCTAATAGATTAATGTAATTAAACCATTTTATCCAACAATTAATATCAAAAGACATTTTTTTACCCCCACAAACTTATTTTATACAGAAATATAGTAATAGATAATACATGTCTAAAACAGCCCCATTGTTTAGAAATTACAAAACAAGTCCTTTACTTTAAATATCATTTCGGGCAAATCATTTATAATAATAAAACCAATTTTATTTTTCCCAATCACAAACATAATTATTATTCAATCAATAGCATTTATTGCTCTGGAAAAATTACAAAAACCCCTAATACTAATTTTATTTCTTTCCTTTTTTTTAATTCGAAATCGCAAACACTGATTATATCCACAATAATTTATTCGATTTCATCCTAAATTTTTTTTCAACAATTTATCTGAGTCTTATCATATAAAAGCCTTAGAAAAAATATAAAATCAATTTAAAAAAATATTATTGTGCCCGATTTAATAATTAGCTAAATATTAGGAGTTTCGACATTTTTTTAATTTATTAAAATCCAAAATAACATGCACAAATATTTTTCTCATGAATAGATATGAATTAATAGATGGAAACAGTGGAGTTATAAAATACCTTTGATGATCTTGATAATTTTTTGAATTTTATAGAATTTAGGTTGCTTATTCGAACCCAAAACAATACCAAAATGAACAAAGCCTTTATATATCTTTGCCACTATTTTTCCCACAATCCTTGACCTTCAAATCACCTTATAAAAATCGTGCAAGCCTTGTAGAATTTTTATGCCGCCTCTTTTGATTTATTAGGGTTTCGGTGGTGTTTTGTTTTAGAGTTTATCAAATGAAAAATGAATAGAAGAATTATAATGGTTACTTGCGAGTTATTTAGGGCCTTTCTAATAGAGCTTATAATCAGATTTTAACTTTTGCAATAAATGATTTGATAATTATCCATATTTTATTTAATTAATTTTGTAATATATAAATAATTAAATTCATATATTTCGGTAATAAATATATATATACAAATATTAGTAATTTTTCTTACATAATATAAAGTATTTTGATCTTACAAAATTTTCATAATTGCCATATATTGTATTTTCATAATTTCTATAATTAAAACGAAATTTATTTAAGCTTTTATGGATTTTCTTGAATTAGGGGTTATTTTGGTTAATTTTACACTGTTGAGATTTTTAGTTTTACAACTTCTTCCCCTCTAAAAAAAAAATTTTTCGTCTCGAAAATGAAATGAACGGAATGAAAACGAACATGAGAACGAAACGAAAATCATACCGAACTAGACAAATGAACACGAGGATAACTAGGCTCGCATGAGACTATTCAGGGTCTCCCAGGTAGCTCACGCTCTGGGTGATTTCTTCCAAAGAATCTTCATAAAAGGAATAAACTTTGGTTTCTCATGACTCTCTCTTGACGATCGATCCAAAATGGATTCAGGTTCTTCAGACAAAGACATATCAGGCTGAATTTGATCAAAAGGATAAGATGCGACATGCAATAGATGATAATGGTATCCCCTCAAAAGAGACACATGAAAGACATCGTGAACGTGCGATAACTGCGGAGGAAGAGCCAGACGATACGAAACCACTCTAATACGTTCCAAAATCTCAAATGGACCAATGAATCGAGGACTGAGCTTGCCCTTGATCCCAAAATGTTTAACTCCCCTGAATGGCGAAACTTTCAGAAATACGCGATCTCTAACTTGAAATTCTAAGTCACGTCGATGCTTATCAGCATAACTCTTCTGTTCTGTCGGAGATCTAGCCTACCTTCAAATTTCTCTTTAGCAACAGCCACCTTCTCATTAGTAATAGTGATTAAGTTCGGGCCTATCGTTCAAAGTTACGCTCACCTTCTTCATCCCCAGACAAATAGTGTGCTCGTCATTTTCTACCATACAATAGCTCGAAGGTGCTAGCCTTGATGACTAGCATGCAACTTTATATTCGTAGGCAAACTCCTCTACCAAGCACAAATATTTCATCCCAGCTTACCTGTCATTCTAATGCACAAGCCCTTCAACATATATTCCAAGGGTTGAATGAGTACTATCTGTACTGGCCTCCAATCTGTATAGAGGATGAAATGCTTGTACTGAACTTAAGACGAGTTCTCCAAGCTTTCTGTAATCTTTTCCAAACATGAGACGTATAAACTTCGGGCTTCATCTCGTCAGGACAACTAATAGAAGTCGTGTCCTGTACTCCTTGCAGTCTAACGATTTCTGTCGAAAATCTCCGCAAAACTTACTAATACTTAGTTCTTATCGGAATGGTAAGAAATGAGCAGACTTGGTTAGTTCGATTCAACCACCTAAATCGCATCATGTCTTTTCTGGAGTACGTATAGGCACAAAATCCTAGTATACGAAATCCGATGGAAAATCTCGCATCCCCATTTCCTCATAGGAATCTCCCATCGGCTGTAGACAAACCACTAGCCCTTTGTATGTTAAATTTTAACCTGCTGACAAGGTATAACTTGGATACTAAACGTAGCCATCATCTTGCTTCATGCCTAGTTCCACCAAAAGTATTGTTTCAAAATGCTGTGTGTCCAATTTTGGTTGAAACCTGGTCATTGAATAGTAAATGGAGAGAACTATGAGCTTTCCATCATCATAAACCTTTCTCGCGAAGGTGCTCCTGTATCATTTAGGAACAATAAGCTATCTTGTTTTTTTTTCTTTTTATCTTCATACACACAAGCCACATCCTCAACCCCTGATACTCTTATGTTTTTCCGTCTTTCACACATTCTGCAATAGTACGCCCATACAAACTCCCTCAACGTCCCTTTGAGCTTCTTTGATCTGTGCATGAGGTTAGACTCTTATTCTCAAACATCGCCCATATAAGCCATCAGAAACCATTTGTGTCACACATAGTTCAACATCCTAAACGCTCAAATATCTCTTGAAGGATCGCTGGTAATCAAAAACAAAGCTATATCCCAGGGGGGGGGGGGAGGTGGGGGGGATTTTGACTAAGTGCTGGGTACGGCAACAACATTAGCCTTGCCGGATGGTTTTTGGTACGGTATGTTTGTGGCTCATTATCTTTCAGAAGTTCCAACCATCTTCTCTGTCTCATGTTATGTTCTCGCTTGAAGTAAAAAATATATTTGAGACTCTTATGATCTGTAAAAAATATACAAGCTTCACCATACAGGATAGTGTACTCCTAGATCTTTAATGCAAAAACTCCACGGCAAGCTAACTCAAGTATATGGGTTGGATAATGTACTTCCCTAAGGGCTTCAGTTGTCTGGAGGCTGTAGTCGATCATCCTTCCCATGTTGCATAAAAACACCAACCAATCCTTTTTCGCGGCATCACTGTTTATTATACTGTAACCACCAAGGAAACCAGATGGAAAGATCGTTCACAATATCGGATGCAAGACACAATCTCTCGTTTCAATTCCTCATAACTCTCCTGACGCTCATCGTCGCCACACAAACTTCTCATCCTTTTATACAAGCTGGGTTAGAGGTAAAGCTATTCGGGAGAAACCCTCAACAACTCGTCTGGTATCGGTGGGTAATGCCAGCAAGTTCTCTAGTAAAACTTCCTCACTCTGTCACCGGTTAGTAGGTTTTCGGCACCTATTTGGGTATAGCTTCAAACCTTTGCATGGATCGCATATTGATGCCGTCTTGCAGATACATAGACCATGGAAAGCGACTTTGCTGTATACAGAACTCGCATTTCCAAAACTTCGCATACAACTTCTTCTGTCCTAGAGAATTCTCCAACACAATCCGTAGATGTTGCCATGATCTTCTTCAGACTATGAGTAAACTGAGGATTTGTCGTCGATGAAAAAACATAACGACATTGTCAAGGTACTCGTGGAAAATAAGGTTGTCATGTCCAATCCCAATTAACAATCCAGGCGAGGAGCATTATTCAGACCAAAGGGCATAAACACTAAGAATTTCGTATGTGGCGCCATAACGAGTTAACACAGAAATGCAGTCTTAGAATATCCTGCTCTCTCACACGAAAGTGGTGAAAACCATGATCGCTTATCATAATCTTGAGAATAGAACTACCTCTGCAACCTATTTGGCCCCTTGACAGTTGGGTCTAAAACGAAAATCGTCGTATTCGCGAAGAGGATAGCGGGGTTTCGATATCGTAATAGGTTGAGTTCTGCTCTAGTGTAATCAATAACAAGCGCTGATCCCCATCTCTTATTTTTTCTTAACAAATAAGGACGGTTGCACCCCCACGGTTTGAAACACTGGGTCTAATAAAACCCATTCTCCAAATCTAACCTTTAACTGCTCCTTTAACTCCTTCAATTCAACAGGTGCTACGATACGGAGCCTTTGAGATAGTTCAGCACCGGGAGTTACTCAAAGCCAAATTAATCTCTCTAGCGGAAGGAAAAGTCCAGGAAGTTCATCAGGAAAAAACATCAGCAAATTCACGAACAATCAGGAAGATTTTCAATATTAGGACTCTTAAAGATGTTGTCCATTAACAGAAGCCAGGACAAACTTGGCACCCTGAGAAATCAAGGTAGTGCCTTCATACGATGAGATGAGCTTTTAACGGACTTAAGCGGTTGAGAAACATGATAAACAAATTCTAGGGTTGGCGAACGTTTAACACAAAGATCTCAAAGTCTAGCTATAGCAGTCAATGGTTAAGGCTCGATGAGAAGCCCAAAACCAATCCATGCCAAGAATCACATCAATGTCGAGCATATGAATAGGAAGTAAATTCGCAGGACGAATACGATCATCAAAACGGAAAAAAAAACAAACCAACGAATATAACAAAAATCAACCCTTCAGCGACCCCGAGTAGACACTTGTACATATTCATGGTCAATGAGACATATGGTTCTTCATTGGGGTTGTTGATAAATGATTATACGTTCGATTAATGGTGTAGATGTCCTATTAAGTTTCTTAGCAAATGTGGTTGATATAATAGAATGTGTAGCCCCAGTATCAAAAATATAATCGAAGCGACAGTTTACATCTTCATGTAGAGTTTGTACCGGTAATTGTAACACTGAATGTCTTGGCCCATGATAACGAAGGCTGCATAAACATCGTCCTGTTAGTAGGAGGCAAGTTTGCAAATCTGTCTGGCACTATTCTGCTTCTGCTTCGTTGGGGGACAATCCTTCACCTTATGTTGAGTAGGACTCGACAAGTAAATAAAATCCCGCCAGTAGCCTTATAACAAACACCGGATGAGGCTTTCCACATTGTAAGTACAAAGAGGGTGTGGAGGAGGCAAAGTCTCATTTATAGACCTCCTGCTGATTTGCGAATCTTGAAAAGCATGACCCTGATATAAAATTTCCGAGTTGGCATGACTCCTAGGTGCTGACGCTGGTTGTAGTCACACACTACGCTTTACCCAGTCCCTGGCGGTCATTGTCCCATACACATACCATTAAAACCTTTGATCCTGACCCCGAAAATCCTTGTCGTCTAGAATTCCCTAACCCGTATTCTGTCGACCCCAATGATATATACTCAACACTCTTGGTCCTGACGGACACTTTATCATGCTGACCCTTGGTATGTCGACCTTGGTTCTCCTGTTGGCCATGGTCCCCTGTTCTGAATCGATTACCTTCTCTTATCAGCTCTATTTGAAATTTCCCAACTTCTCATGCAATACTCATTGTTAGTTGGGCCAGCAGCCGCAACACAGCGCAACATTCGTATACTCCTATTAACGATTCCGGTCTAAAACCACTTCTTTAACCCCCACTTTGAAATGTCGTAGCGTGCCTCGGAGCACTATCCAGCAGCAGTTCCAAAAAGCTAGCAACCTAGTGAACCTCTCCATGTTATTCCCAGAATTCTCTTGATCAGAAGTGATTATATCGACCCATACTCACGCTCATAACGTTGTTGTTAGATGATAGGGAAAATACTGTTGTGTAAAAGATTTCAGAAAAAGCATCCCAAGTACTAGTATCAGGCAAAAGCATCACCTACCAACCTGAGTACGCAAATGAGCTGTTCCACCAGCTCAGTGCATCACCCTCTAGTTTAAAACGCATAGCATAAGAGGAGTTTGACAGTTTGTCGGGGCAACCCTAAAAAACTTGAAACAACTTGCTCCATATGCTAATCTCAGTCTTCTGTCCTCGGCAGGCAGGAGTGGCAGTCAGACCGAAACGACTAAGCGGCTTCGGCCTTCACACTTGTTAAACATCTCAATCCAAACATGAATCCCTTGGGGATGTTTGTAGGCATCACCCCACACATGCCACCTGAAGATTCTTCACCATGTTCCTGATGTCATTTGGTGATCTGAGTCTCAAAGCTAGCGAGAAGGTTATGAGGATGAGCTTGGCATACAAGAGCAGCCAAATCATGGCCTCGAAAGTTAGGACAATCATCATATGAGTTTCTACGGGGTAGTTCACCATCTGAAGATGAGGAAACGATTAAGAAACAAACACAAGATGGTTACGGTAAGAGATGTTACGACAGAGGGGAACTCCTAAATGTCTACCCAATCCTCACAGGTCATATCCATAAGCTCTAAGGTCATAAGGACCTCAGTCATGAGAAAGTACTGCTGAAATTTTTACACTAGCAGTACTAACACCAGTTAGTACTGCTACCTTTAGCCTAGTTTTAAGTTCAGTAATTTTAGGATTTAGCTTATCAAACTTTGTAGGACTTGAGTTTTAATATAGCTTAATATAGTTTAAGTCTTTAATTTTGTTTTCTAGCTTATTGTCTTAGCTTATTTTGCTGTCAAAAGTCATAAAAAACCTTAAAATTCCAAAAACAGTACTTAGAAACTTTAGGATTTAAATTTGTTAATTCAAGCTTTTAAGTCTAGGTTTTATAGCTTATTTAGATGGATAATAAGTAGATTAATAAGTTCTTAAAGTTTTAAAGTCTAGTTTAGCTTATTAAGTTTTCTAGTCTATTTGGAGTTTGTGTTACTTTGCTTATTTCCTGAGTTTGCTTGTTTCATGCTTAATTTCAGTAGTTTAAAAGCACTTCTAGCTTAGTTTTCTTTGCATTTTTAGATTAAGCACATCATAAGCTTTCTAGATCACTTTCCCTTTTTAGAATTAAGCTTAAATTGAGCAGTTTATAGCTAGCTAAGTAAAGATAAGCTCAAAACCCTTCTTTCTGAGGTCAGTTTAGAAATAAGCTTTTATTGAGCTTATTTGTGAGTTTCAGCCCAAGTAGCTTTTATTAATTTTGTTCCCACTAGCTTCCTTTACAACTTTGCTTCTTTGAGTTTTTCATTTTAAGCTCTTTAAAATTTCGAATGCTTATTGGACTTAATTTGTGATCGGGATAGATTCTCAGGGTAGATAGTGTAACTTTCAAATTTAGTTGTTTACTAAGTTGGCCCTCCGTTAGTTGTTAAGTTTCCCCGTTAGTCTCTTAGATCTTTGCACCATTAGTCCATTAGTTAAGTTTTAATTAGTAATTAGGTTTAATTTTTAATTAGTTTAATTAAACTTTTATAAAAAGAAAAAAAATTAGGGCTTTTACTTTCGGCACTTTTTCTTTATTTAGTAAAATTTTAGTTTACATTTTTAGAGTTAAATCTTAGTCAATTTGCTTTATAATTGCATTTCCGTATTTGTTTAATTGTTCAATTTAATTTTCATATCTTTCCAAATCAAATATCTTTGCTTCATTCAAATCAGGATCCGAGCCTAAACGTGGTTTCAATTGCACTAGTCATTGGGGATAACGACTCGGGTGATCATTCTTACCCGGTTAAACATACGTATATTATATATATTATATTATTTTTGTAAGTCTTAACTTTTTACCTTAGTTTAAGGTGAATAGTTAGAATTTACCTAAGTAGTATTTTTATTATATATTTTATAGGTACGTAAAACTACAAATCACTTACCTCTATTTGACAGCCATAGAACATTCTCCCAGTATTCTATCGATCCAAGATGTTTTTATCTTAGCTTCATTGCCACAACTACATATCACCATTTTTATGTTCTTAAGTGTATGTGTGTGTGCGTAAAATTTGATGGAATGATGTGTTTGATGTTGTTTATTTAAGTATTGTTGAGTAAATATTATTTCTATGTTGTAAGTTTCGTCCCTAACTAATTTTTATGGAAGATAAATAGGAAAATATTTGTGTCATATAATAAGAAAATACTGACAGGGGCTGAATTGAAAGGAAACAGTGTTCTGTGTACCTTTTTTGCAAAAAATAGGAATGGCAGAAAGTGCGAAAATGATATTCCACATAGAGATTTTTTGCAGTTTAATATGCTTGTTTGGCCCTATTTAGTTCCCATTGAACAACATGCTTTTGACTTATCATTTGTTCAATTTGGTCGATGTGATACTCAGTTAATCTTTTAAAACAATAACCAATACGGTCTTTTTAAAATACCCATTTACCAATTTCTACCCAAATGCGAAGTCATTACAATTTTATCCATTTTGATGTGCTAGGTATGGTGCTTGCACATCATATTTTGTTTTATCAACTCTCCGGCCAATAACCATTGAACACTTGGGCAAAATAGAAAAAATAATTAAAGATGGTGCTATAGGGGTGGTGGTTAAGCACCGAAGTGAGGACGAACTTGCTATGCATTTATGTGGTTTTAACTTATTTTACCAACCCCATGAATTTATTCACCTGAAATTTAATATCCGCTCCAAAACCTTTTTACTTCTTATTTTTTCCTCATTTCACACTTCATCTTCGTTTTTTTAAATCTTACTTTCATTATCCATTAATCACCCAACCAAATTTTTTATCTTTAACCAAATTTCATCCTTAAAACTCTAAAATAATTACATACATCTAAACTTTTTGTATTTAAAACAACCAAAATTAATACATCCGAAATTACCAAATTCATAAATCTGAAATTAATAAATACGAAATCTGGAATGGATAAGGAAACATATCTTAAGCATATCCGGAAATCTCAACCCAATCCAAAATGTACTTTTTCGTATTTTTTTAATGCAAATAAGATTTTTGTGCTCTAAATTAATTATTCTGCGCTATATATACCCACAACGCACCAAATCCTACGTGACAACCTCGTATTCACTTAGAAATTAAATATGGTGCTCTAAGATAATCCAATAAAAGTTGGTGTTCTAAATTAATTATGATGCGCTATATATACCCACATCGTATCAAATCCTACATGTCAACCTCTTATTCGCTTAGAAATTAAAAATGATGCTCCATGATAATTCACCATCTTTGTTAATATTTTGGTGCGCTAAGGCTAGATGGTATAAGAGGTGAAAACTCACCTGACACGTCAGCGCCACATCAGTTTTCTCTCTCCAACTTTAAAACTCACATCAACTCACCTTTCAACCGTAATAAGAACTCACCTTACCACTAAAACTCACCTTTTATTAAAATTATTACAATACCCACTTTATATAAAATATACTCAACTAAATACCCACACACACTCACAACTAATAAAAATACATTAAATAAAATGAGAGAGGGACCACCAAATACAAACTCACCTAAGAGTGCTGGGTATGGTAACGCCCAACCCGGCGTTGAGCCTATGTGGCTTCGGCGTGGTTGGCGTTACCACACAGCCCTTTCGTGTTGGCCAACGGTGTTGGTCTCCGTGTGGATACACCAACGCGCGTTGGTGGGTTGTTTTTAAAAAAAAATTCAAAATCACCCCCAACGTTAAAAAACGACTAGTTTT
>BQNB010128724.1:2255-19233 GCA_026074375.1 Tanacetum coccineum
ATGCTTATACTAAGTGTGGGGGAATTGTTAGTTATGTGAAAAAAGAGAAAAATCAAAAAAAAGGAAAAAAGGTGTATACAAAAAATTTGAAAAAAAAAGTATATAAAAAATCGAGAAAAAGGTGAAGTATGAATAAAAGTTGATTGTGAGGCATATTATTATGTCATTTGTAAGAGTTCGAGGTTGGTTTATTTGATAACCTCGCGGGTTTTTGGATTGTCATAACTAGCAACATGGGTTTCTTAGACTTGTCGACATATATTTTATGAAACCATTTCCAATAAATAACCTTTACCCAAACCAATTCAAGTATATATTTCCCATGCCTTATCTATACCCTTATTAATCTTTAGCCTGTACATTATAACTCGAATAAAAGTCTGTTAAGATCTTTAGCCCATCTAGGATTAGTTTTACGAATAACATTAATACGCAGCGGAATAAACAAGAACAATAATGCTATTCAACAAGGTTTTCTTTATTCATACTAATAAACTATAAACTATTCGACTTTAATCAGTCGACTATGCTATCTAGATAACTAACTACTAATAAGCTAACTATTAGACTCTCATTGGAGAGATCTAACTATGATGGATAATGAAACTATTCACCCTAATACCCTTTATATAGAGGGATATTAAGGCTTACAAAGGAAGCTAATTAATTATATTAGGAAGCTAATTAAAACTAATTAAAACCTTCCTTTATCTTTGATATTCTTTGACTTTTCAATGCCTATCTTCATGGAAATCTTCCAGCTTTTAATTCTTCCATATGTAGAATACCAAAGTGTCATATTAATCCCTTGTTGTTTCATTCGTCTTCATTTATGCATATGTAATTTTGTAATCATCAAATCTGAGATCCCAACAATCTTCCCCTATTTGATATTACAAAACAATCTTCATGAATGAAACAATCTTCAAAGCTTCCCCTTGAAATAAGATCTTCTTGTACATGTCACCACTTTAAAATAAGCTGCAAACCATATAGTCTTCTTCCCCTTTTTGTAATCATTAAATAGGGGTCATCTGTAGATAAGCAACTTGTGAACACTTCCCCTTAAGTGGTACATGTAGATGGTTAATACACGTCTCCCACAACTCCATGTTAACAACATTCACTGCAACAATAGTAGGAGTAATAGGTATAGCAGGTGGTCTAGGAATAGTACCTTTCACAAAGCCTAATTTTCGCTTTAGGTAGACCAACGAATCTCTATCGAAAGAGCAAGAAACGATTAGTTCTATGCTTTCCCATTCAGTTTTCTTGAATTGGAAATGATCCTGGACCATCAGATAGATGTACATACAATGGATTACTTGTATCCATCTTAATTGACAGCGGAAACCAAAATCAACACTTTTCCTCAATTTTTGACCTAATTTCAAGAAATTATAAAATTTCCAATCTTAACCTAATTTGAAAATTTGAACCAAGATCTCAATTCAAACAATGTGAGATCTTTAAATTGTGAATGATTCAATCAATTGACGAAACACTTGTCAATTGAAACAGATTCACAACAATTCATAACAAATTACTTAAATTGACAGTAAGAATGGTGATTTACGATGGTTTCAACGGTGGTTTTAATGGTGAAATTAGGTTAACAGAAGCGCCATTGTACACTTTGATACCATGTGAAGTAAACAATGATGAGAGGAAAATGAAGAACTATGAAATGATTTGTTATTAAGTTCTTGTCTAAATGAACTGTTACATCGAAATATATAATAGGGAAAACAAACTTCAAACAAACTTACTAACTATTTACATACAACACCTTACACTATCTAATATATACATACAAACCCTTGTACTATCCTTTACAAATATTGTAGGTATTTCTTAAGTTTAACTACAAAATATATGTAATAATATGCTAACTTGTCCCATTTTAAAAGCGATCACAACTTAATATGTCAATTGTATGTACTTTTTTATACTAATAATGTATCATTTAAACGCCATTACAACATGCTAAACCTGATATACATGTAGGTGTCATTTAAAATCAAAATTAGCAATTTTTTAAGATTTTCGCTTACGAAAATTAGCAACATGAAATACAAAACTTTTAAAAATTCACAGCAAAATAGCGATAACCTAAAACCTTGCTAATAAATGATAATAATAAGGGCTAATGGTCTAAAAATGCATCGACGTTGTCGCGTTTTCCTTTTGCAGGCTATGAACTTTTAAATTTTCTTTTGTATACAAAAACTTTGCTAATCTTCCTATTGTAGCCATGATTAGCAAAATATCTAACGTGGCAAATCTTAATACAAAATGGACCGTTATCTATGTTCCCTTTTAACCCTTTAACTTATTATTTTTACAAAATCACCCCCTTTACCCCTTTATTTCCCTTACACTTATTCATAACACATTAATTCTTTCACCTACCAATATCACCCACAGTAAACCCTAATTCACTGACAGTAAACCCTAATTCACTACAGTACACCCAAAAATCACATTACTAAATTAACATGGCGAAGGGAACGTTAATGTCCTTAATCTACTATATGTTAGTTATAATGCGTATATGTTCAGATTATAGCTTAATTGTTAGATTAGCTGCTTATGCGTTAGCCTATCTTCTTATGCGTTAGTTTATATGCTTATATTTTAGCTTAGATGCTTATGTATTAGCTTATCTGCTTATATTTAGCTTGAATGGGATCATATTTGCAATATGTTTGGTTTCAATATGATCCAGTTTAGGATTTTGTTGTTACCTTGCAGAAATCATTGCTATAATTTCAGATACTAGTTTAGACAACATCAACTCAGACTCTGACAATAATAGCTCAGACTCTGACAACAACAGCTCAGACTCAGATAGCACTTCTCAGATTAGAACTTCTGAGGAGATTGATTATAGCTCTCCGGAAGACAAAGGACCACCTAAGAGTTTGCTAAAATGGTACAACTATTTATCAGATGAGTACAAGGACAGGTTCTGGGGTTCAAAGTGAGGAGGTAATGGGAGTGATGCAAAACCTTCTTTCTTAGACATTTCAAAGGCTATAGCATGTATATTGGCTAAGGCATCTGAGTCATCTTCAAAGGATAAAGTCTAAGAATCTAGGTCAAAGGCTAAAGTTAAAGCATCTATGACTCAGGCATCACCTAAAACCCTCATTGTCAAAAGCCATGTACCAATAACAAATTGTGTAATTGGCCTTGCAAAATGATAAAACCTGTTGCTAATTTTAGCCAAGACTTTGGAGTGAAGATACCCCCAACTATCACTTGTGCAAAAGAGAAGAAACGGAGGAGGAAGATTGAAGGGGGAAGCTAAACCTCTTAATGTGTTTTGGTAATGGTCCTTATGTAATGGTTATTAAGTAGCTCTAAAATAATATGTCTATTACTGAAGTGTTTGGTTGTTAGAATTGTATGCATTTTGGTTAATGAAGTAAGGATGTTAAACAATATGTCTGTTATCTGGTTATTTTGATTGTTGATTTTTCTTATCTTATTATGAGTATCTTATAGTAATAAGTAGTAGCATTGTCTTGTTACTTTGGTAACTATTCTTAATTTGTTTTTGCAGAATTAATTGTTCTTAGTTCAGACAGCTCTGACTATAGCAAAGGTGTTCCTGAGAAGAGGCCATCAATACAAGGATTGCTAGACTGGTATGGATATAACACTATTGAGGAATACCTATTTGATACATAATTTCTAAGCACATACAAGGATAACACAAACAAGGATAACACTGATAAGGATACCATTCTTGAATGTTACTCTCCAATGTCTAAAGGTAAATATGTACCAGTTTCAAAGAAACACAATCCAAAAGTCAAAAATCCTATTCCAATGACAAGATGTGTGCTTGGACTAGCAAATGATACAACATGGGATGATATTGTGGACAACCGTGGCTTGAGCAGGTTGTAAAACGTTGTGTTGACCTATAATTATTTTCTTATAAGTATGGTTTATGTTATATGTGGATTCATATGTATTTTTATGTGTGTTTGTATGTGTTTATGTAGACTGGTAATCAATCTATTGGATTGTTGATATCTCAATGAGATTGGATTAATGGTGAAGTTTGTTTGAGTTAATTCGTTCACTTTTTGAGGAGTGACGGGGGAAATGATTTTCGGTGATTGAAGCTGGTTTCACGTTAATTGTGTAAGTAATTATACGTTATAAGTATTTTTGTGTTAGTACATTTAATATAAAGTTTAGGTTTTAGCGTTAAGTTAAGGAAATGAGTTATTTTGATGGAGAAAATTTCATTTTAACAAATTTTTAGTGATAATGGAATTGATTGGGTATTTTGAGAGAATTGGATTGGTTAATATGTGGATCTCTAGGTGATGGATTAAAAATGAGAAGTGTGTCATTTGTGAAAGAAATGAGTTTGTTAAAATATAAGAGTTTTGGAAAGACTTTCTATTTTTAGAAAGTGAAATTTGGAATATGTAAAGTTATTTTTTAGAAAGTAGTTTTCAAGCAAAATGGTTTAACAAATTAGCTTAGGTTTTTATAAAACTTAAGGTATAGAGATAATTAATTAATTAATAAAAGAAAAGAAAAAAAAATATTTTTTAGGCATGAATAGTAAAATCCGAAAATTAGAAAAAAAAAGAAAAGAGTTTGAATTGAAATCAAATTGTAATTAGATTTATCTAGGGATTTCCTTGTGGCCTATAAATACCAAACTAATCCCAAACCATTCCACTCATTATTTTGGCCGATCCAAGGAAGAAGAAAAAAAGAAAAATCTATGGTTTTCTTTGTAAGGTAAATTTTCTAATCTTGTTCAATTCTAGTTTTAATTTTTCAATTCTAGTAATCCAACATGATGGATTAGGGTTATAAATTAGGAGTTATAAATTAGGGTTTATAAATTAGGGCATTTAATTTTCAGAAAGTTTATGTTATAATGATGATGGTGTAATCATTAGATCGATTGAATTAGTGATATGATCATGCGTTAGGACTTAAATCACTCGAATTAGTCGTTTTAATTCACTGCAGAAATTTAGTCAGACTTGTAGAGGTCATAACTCCGTCAAAAAAGATCAAATAAATAATTTACAACATACTGGAGATAACCTCAGAGAGTCTACTTTCCAGAAAAGTCGGCCTCATAAGTTTTTATGGTCGGGAAGTGGGTCAAATGGTCATTACAAAATCAGTGTGTAAAATAGTGACGAATTTCAGTTTTGATTTTTATTTTTCTAAAAATACTTAGACATTGAGTAGTGGCTCTAGTCACGTGTGAGGTCTACTTTCTAAAAAGTCTAGCCTCGAATGATTTTGAGTTCGGGAAGTCATTCAAATATTGTTTGCAAGAAACGTTATCAAAACAGTAAATACGGGTCAGTTTTGGGTCTGATTTCGGGGAGTAAAATCCCTACTTAAAATTCGAATTAGCATTATCCCTTTTACATAAGTCAAGTTCTATGTATCTATTAAACTTCTATAAATTTTTAGCCTCTGATTTATTGTCTAAGTATGGTGTTTAGGTTCATACTTTTTAGTGTGCGTGCAGGTCCGAATTGGGACTGTTTTGAAGTTTGATTTTATTTGAGATGGTTATACATATAATTAATACTTGGGAATCTCATGGTAGTTAGAAAACACATAAGGGATCATGTGTGATTTCTGGTATGAATTATGAGAGTCATTAAGTAAGGGTTTTAGGTACATAAAGTCACACTAAAATTCTGCAGTTTCGATTAAAAAGGAGTTGTCTAATGTAATATGTTAATGAAGCGGTTAAGGTTGGGCATGGTGTCGGGGTGACCCATGATGGGACATTAAACCCCTAGAGACATCCATCACATGATTGTTACATGTGCGTTAAGATTTTGGCTTAGTAGCATGTAACACGAGTTATTTTGTTGTTAGATTTGTGCTGGTTATTTGTGAAGCTTTTTGTTGGAATCTTTTGGAAAGCTAAGCAAAGGTGAGTTTCATAGCCCTTTTTTCTCATGTTATTTTAGGGTGAGAATGATGCTTGTCTTGTTGTCGTGTTAAAATATTTTTAAGCTTGCTCTAGTTATGTGTATTGGATCGGATGAGTACGCCTACTCAGTGTTGTGATATAAGTTCGGATGGGTACGCCTACCCAGTGTATGATATGTTTGGTATTGTGGATCCCAATATGCAAAATGAGGTGTGACGGTGGTAAGACTGCGTGAGCTAATATGAGGCCATGTAGCGCACATATGTAGTTGATATGATTGTGGATCGTGGGCACGTTCCGTCCCGTTGTTGTTATTTGTTGTCATGAATTATTTTGGTAATTACAGCAGCTAATTGAAAGTTTATTTTGGATATTGTTGTATGTCATAAACCTATGATTCTCGCTCAACTTTATGTTGACGTTTTAAGCATCATTTTCAGGTGAGCTTAATGGTGCTAAGATAGAGCGAAGTGGCTAGAAGAGACCGTAGGATGCTTGGAGTTTATTTATGCTTTCTGTTTGAATAAATGCGTTTGCATGAATTGTTTGGATTATGTTTTGCATGTCATTTATTGACGAGACCTCTTTCTCATTAATAATGACACCATTAGGTTTTGGGTATTGTTATGACACTTTGTGTCTTTGCTTTACTTTAGTTTTCATTTTAGTATTCTCTATATAGACACCATGTGTTGTGATGATATCCATTCTTGTTTACGCCTCGCGTTTCCGCCTTGGCGGGGTGTGACAGATTGGTATCAGAGCCTTTGGTTATAGAGAACTAGGTGGTTGAGCCTAGACTATAGCTTAAGGGTCCCTCATATAGTTGCATTTTAGGGCATAAGTGTTTGTGTACGTATATACCGTATGTTCCCGCTACCTAAAAGCTTTGAAATTCTTTCTATTTTGAATTACTACTATATAATATGAAATATATACTTTTTCATTATGGGGATCTAATAGTATATACCCCTTTGTTATTGTTTTAGTCATGTCTTCCCCTACCCCTAGGAGATATCGTTGGGAGATTGTTTACCTCACTGGACCCGCGGAGTTGGGTGACTTTTGAGAGAGAAAAGTCAAACCCAAGCGAGGCCCAACATAAGTTTATTTCGTTTTCTACCTCGATGCGTTGCTATAATCGAGGATTGCTTTTATATTTTGGGTCACGATGTGACTTCTGTTTCGTTTGGTCGATTGGGATTTTATGGTTCGTTAGATGGATTATCATGTTTGAGTTATATTTGGATTATTATTAAGTGCTATGTGGTAGATGTGTGTTATCATTGAGATGTGTGGTCTTGGAAGTAAGTACACGTGTGAAAAAGGTGCAATTATAATTATGGTCGCGAACATAATTATAAAGGCAACACACACGTGGACTTGTGACTTTGATTGCATTGATCATTGTTGCTTGTATGTATTATGTAAGGATGTAAGTCTGGATAGTTGTGTAGATGGTAGTGTAGATGTGATGTGAGATCCTGTTGAGGATGGTTGTGTGGTTAGAGAATTCCTCTCTTAACCGATAGGGCGATTATATTAGGTTTGGGTTGCGTAGATGGTAAAGTTCCCTTTCATCATCGTTTCGAACATCGATACCTGTTGGAATTGTCTTCGCGATTCTTAAGTTTGGTTCGTTAGCATTCGTTGAGATATCAAACGCCTCGTGTTGGTATTTTAGGTGTTATCATAGAACTAGGTGTTTCTATGTTCTCCGTTGTGGACATTTTGATATTTTTCTTTTGTCCTAAAGGTGACGATACATTTTTGGTTTTGTTCTAAGAAACCGTTGGTATGGGGATGATCCTTATGGTTGGTTTGGTTTGCAAGAGTTCTTGTCGTGGTTGTTTTCAAGTAAATTAATATGATGGTATTGGAATCCTGTCCAAACTTCACATCACCTTCCCTTCCCACATCTCGGAGTCTATTGCTATCAATGATGTTTTTTGTTGTGATCAAAAATCCCATTTGAAAGTAAGTTTGTGTATCGATACCAAATTTGTTTAAGGTTGTTAAAAAACTTCTTTTAAAAAAAATAAATTATATAAATAAAATGCAACACATTTTTTTTAAATCATCTTTTGATTTCTTTTATGAAAAACCATAATTTAAATAAGTTTATGAAAATTTTATTTAAATTTATTTTTACACTTAAAATTATTTGCATATTAACTAGGTGAATAATTGTTTTTTAAAATGTTGGTATAAGTATAGGGAAAGTTTCCTTGGGTAAAATTACGTTTTGGTACAAAGTTCTTATCTTTAATTAAAGGGTCATGGAACGTGGTATTATTCCGTGGTGGGGTGTTTCTAGAAATGCGTTGATTGTTTGTTATGTCGAGGTTCGTTCTTCTTTGTCAAACGTTTACATTTCGTGTTGATTTTTTTTTCTTTTTTTGGAATCGTGTGTATTTTTGGTTCCATGCCATTGGTGCATGTGAAGTTTAGGAAATTTCCTCATGGCGTGGTGGCTAGAGTTTGATGTTAGGATGTATCTCACTGGTGGTGCGATTGAAGTAGCGAAGCGAAAGGAATATTACGCGATCCAATTGGAATTAGAGAATTCTCGTTTTACTTTTTTAGTTTAGTAACCTCTTAGTTATGACGTGTTTGATGTATCCGTAGGAGAGAATTGTTGTTGAGACATAATGCTTGAGATGGTATCCCGAGAAGGCAGTTATAAATGCTGGTAATTTGGAGAGTGCTTAAGGTTTCGGGGAGAAAAACAACTAAAGAGGATATCGAGGTCTCGTAGGAGTACCATGAAGATGATTTGAATTAATGTGATATCTTTGTATTTATGTGAGCCCTCTACAGTGTTCCTACGGATTAGTATGTTGTTTAACCCCTCGTCGTATAATAGGATTTCGTATGGAATTAGTACAAGGAGCGACACCGATTTGCGAAGGCTCGTGTAGTTTGACGTCTTTAGAAAGGCAAGAGGTCTAGAATGATTGCAGGAGTTGCAAGGATGAGGGTTTTGTTTCGAATGGTGAAACTTGTTGAGAAGCTTCTGTTTTCTTGGACTGAAGAAAGGTGGGTAGGTTTTAGGAATGTGCATAGATTTAATCCTCGAGAAGAGTGAGTAAAAATTCGTGCGTGATGTCACCATGGAGGGTGCACGGGTATTGACGAAACAAGACTGTTTTTAGATGCGTAATTGACACGGTAAAAGTGTACCCGCTATGCTTTTGTGGGTTAACCAATGCACAGGGTTTCAGAGTTAATGAGCCGTGTGTGCATGGCCGGTATATAACAAGCTAGTTAGACGTATAATACAGACGAATTTTAAACCGATACCTAGAAGTCCAAAAGGAGTACGAGTCGCACGTGAAGATGATCGTGGAGTCATTGAAGGAAGAGAAGATGTACGTGAAGTGTTCCAACAACGTAGAAGCGGAGCAAAGAGGAAGCCGATCTAGAAGTGGAAAGGAACAAATGGGTAAATGAGCCCAATCTTGGCATTGCCGGAAGGAGCAACGATTTGTAAGTCTATTATGACGCAGCGAAGCAAGGATTTGGAAAGCATCTTGGAAAAAGGAGAAGGAGTGATTTCTTGTACCGTCGCGACAACTGAAGTTCTTATAAGGATTGCATGGCTAACGTGGTAGGGTTTTGCCTTATAATGCTATAGGCATTAAATGAACGAGAACATGGAGAGTAATCTATACGGATCCATGAATGTCCTCCAACAAACACTTCAACGAATGATATGATAATGGATGCAAAGATGATGATGGATGTTATTTGAGTAAGTTTGATTTCGAGGCCACGTACCATATGGTAAAGGAACAATGTAGATTGTTTACCGTGGAGTAGGAAGAAGAATTTGAAGCCAAGAATGAGTTCAGATAGGATGTACCGAATTGATCCGATCTAGGTTTGAGAAAAGGATTTGGTGGTGGCATAAGATAAGATGTCCCAAACAAAGAACGCGTCAACAAAAGATGTTGCGTGGCTTGGACCAACGAGTGTATAAAGAGAAAAAGTGGATCATATTGTTAGACAAGGTCGCTGCCTCCATCTACGGAGAAAGTAAAGACCTGTGCATATTGAAGAGCGTATACGACAAAGTATACAATCCATCCTGGAGCGGAAACTGAAAGTTTTGTGTTTTAGGTTTAACTAATCGATGGCTGAGTATGAAGAAGGGAAAAGCTAGTTGCGGTAGTAAAGTATTAGCGTATTCGGAAGTGCAAGTTGATTTATCAAGGGTCTTCAGGATTGTTTTGCTAAAAACCTAGAGTTACCCGTAGTAAAGTGGAAAGGATAACAGAAGGATATTGTTGTCAAGTTACCAAGTGTGAGATGAATAACTATCGCGATTTGGGTGATAATCAATGGACTGACGTAAGTCACCTCATTTCCAGCTATCTTAGGACAAGAATGGTAGATTTTTAGAGGTAATTGAAATACTCACTTTCGAGAGATGAAGTTTTTTTTCCCTAAAGGTGGTGGAATTATCATTCGAGTATGGATGTGCATCATTTGAAGTGCATGGTATGGGAAAGGGAATTTAGGTTACGTTTTATATATCGGCCGAACTGGAGAGAGTGAGTTGAATGGATCAAATTTGGTACAAGAAACAACCAACAAGATAGTGGTAATACAGGAAAGGCTTGATGCAGCCAAATTTTCAAAAGTGTTAGCTTGGTAGTAGTGGGAAACTTTTGAATTAATACTGGTAGGTTATGGTAGTTGAAGTCCTCACCTTGGATATGGTGTAGTACGTTAGGAAAAGAAAAGACAAGTAGAACCGAGTTTATGTAGGGAACATTTAAGAGATCTTTGGTTTATTTGGGCCTACATTTTCGGATAGAAATTCTGTCTTATGAAGCTGAGTTAACGGAAATTGGATTGGGAGGTGCGGAAAATTTGATAAACCTGAATTTTGCGTGGATTCTTTAGATACTTTTGACTTTTGTAACATCTTATATCTTAATTTCAAGACAGTTCTTGTTTGATGAGTTTCGAGTTAAGACATAAAACAAACGTTGTTACAATAACAGTTAGGGTTTTGATAATTTTCTCGATACGAGCGAGGTACATTTAGTAGTAGGCTTTCTTATCGTTTGGGGGTTATGTTGCTAATATTGGCAGCCCTTGTGGCGGATAAGCAAAGTCATTAGAAGATGGAATTCGGATTTTTGGAAGTTAGACGATGGTTTAAAGGGTTGGACAAACACTTTTTTGTGCGTTAAGGAACCGATGAATGTTGTGGACCTGAGAGGTCATGATTAAAAGCGAAGTATGATAGCATTAGTGAAAGTATCGTTGGGAATATGAAGCTTGTCCTGAGCTTACTTAGGAACGCAAGGATCAGAATAAGGTCTAAGTGGTCCTTCTCGTTGTTTGTCGATAGTGCTAATGCCTCGAGTAGTTAAATCTCGGGACGAGATTTTCTCAAGGTGGGGATACTGTGACAACCATGACTTGAGCAGGTTGGTCAAACCGTAGTGTTGACCAAAATGTATCTGTTGCAATGTATGGTTATGTGTTTTATAAACGTGATTTATATGTGTTTGTGTTTTATATGTTAGATTGAATAAACAATCCATTGAGCGAGATCTTCACATTAGAGGAATTGAACTTGTTGTTTGAATTTTGTGAAGATTCAATTCGTTCACTTTTGGGTGACAAGGAAATGATTTCGTGTATTGAAGCGGTTTCGCTTTAATTTGTGTAAGGTAATCTATATCTAACGTAATTTTTTGTGTTAGTAATTTAAGATAAGTTAGATTAGAGGTTAAGTAAGAGAGAAATAAGTTTATTTAGATGAAGAACTTTCATTCACTTATAGTGAGTAATGAAAAATTGAATGGGTATGTTGAGAGAATTGATTTTGTTAAATATGTGGATGTCTAGTTGAAGGTTAAAATGGGTGCGAAGTGTGTCATTTGTGAAAAATGAGTTTGTTAAAATATGAGAGTTTTTTGGAAGACTTTCTATTCTTAGAAAGTGAATTTTGTTAAATTGAAAATTATTTTTGGAAAGTTAATTATTTTTAAAAAAGTCGAGTAAATTGCGTTTAAGCAAAAAAGGTAATGTCAAATAAGTTTAGGTATTTTATAAAAACTTAAGGTAAAACAAATAAATAAGTATAATAAAGTAAAGTAGATTTTTTTTATAGATTGAATAGAGAAAAAAAACTAATTTAGAAGAGGATAAGAAAAAAAAAAAAAAAAATAAGTATAAAAAAAGAAAACAACTCTAATTAAGATATTATCGTATAATTAATGGGGGCCTATAAAATACAAAATAAATCCCATAACCCTCCTCCCCTATTGCTGAGAGAAAAAAAAGAGAAGAAATTTTTTAGGGTTTAAGGTATTTTCTAATTCTAATTTTTATTTTAATTCTTTTAATCTAAGCATGATGGATTAGGTTTAATCATGAAAATAAATTAGGTTATTAATAGGGTTTAATTTTCGGAGTTTAATAGGTATAATGCTGATTTTTTGAACATTTGTTTCAATTGGATTCAGTGATTAATCATGCTAAGGGTCTAGATCGCGCCGAATTAGGTTGGTTTCATTTCACTGCAGAAAATTAAGCTTTTTGTAAACGTCATAACTCAAGCATAAATTAACATATCAAATAAACAATTTACAACATACTAGAGATAACCTCAGAGAGTCTGACTTTCCAGAAAAGTTGGTCTCGTAGAGTTTTTATGGTGCGGGAATTGTGTCAAAAGGTCCTTAACAAAATCAGATGCGCAAAACTGTGGGACGAATTTCCAGTTTTTGGTTTTGATTTTTTCTAAAATCCTTAAACATCTAGTTTGAGGATCCTAAATCACGTGGAAGTTAGTTTATATAATGTGATGACCCCTGAATTATTTTTCTAAGTAGGGATATGAATAGTAAGTGGTGGTTTATCTAACATCAGTACTTTGTTTGGTTGGGTCAGATTTTGGCCGAATTCTGGACACTTTGGATTAATGAATATCTAAAGGGTATTTGTAAAGGGTAATAACTTTGGGAGAGCTAGGAGAGGTTCATAAGACATATATGTAACATGGTGAATTTTGGTTTTGTATAGTGGAAGTGTTATAAGTGGTACGGTTTAGGACGTTAAGTGAAATAAAACTCTGCTCTATATCAAGAAAATTAAAGTGGTAGTATTGAAGTGTAAATGTTGAATATAAGAGTTGGAAAAGGTCTAAAACAATTATAAACTATGGTATGATAGCTTAGAGTATCCATCATAGTTGATGTCTACATCATATTGGTTTGAATGCCTAAATGATGTAGCTTATTATGGCTTAATTGTTTAGATTTATTCGTGAAGTGTTTTGAAGCTTTTGTTGGATCCTTTTTGAAGCTAAGCATCAGTGAGTTTCATATTCCCTCTTTTTAATGGTATTAAATTGGGATGGAAATTGATGCTAAGTGTTTATGGAAATGTTTTTGAATTTGCTGTGATTATGTGTTTTGATTGCGTTGTGGACATTATTGACCTGATATGGCTTTGTGTTGCATGATATTGTGTTGTGTTGAGATCCTTAATAGTAGGGGCTGATCAATCCTCACGAATCGTTAATAATTAAGTTGATCAACTCAGTGAATTAGTTAATGGGGTCCAGGCCTAGAATATAATGCGTCAGTTTGTAGAACTTTTTTTGTGCGTAAGTGACGTATGTATGACGTAGGGTACGCCTACCACTGTATAAGTATTAATTTACATATTTTGTCATCATCAAAAAGGGGGAGATTGTTGGTAGAAATATTACATTACGATATTTAATCTATACATTATCTTCTTGTTTTGGTGATGACAAACATGTAACTTATAACACATAACGTAAAGTGCTTAAGTTACTCGTAATCACAAACCATCAATTCATACGTCAACATCTTTCAACGTCTCATATTTTCTTCAACAAAAAATTTAAGTTCGCACCCGACGTAAATCACTAAAGGTATGAACAAACAAACTATAATTTGTTGAATGATCAAAGAAATTTTTTATTTTTCCAAACCTTACATTTTTTTATAAAATGGGACAAACATTTTTAAAAAACATATACAAAACATTTTTGTATTTATAAGAAATGTTTTATTCAAAATAAACATTTTGAATTCAAATTTTCTACCCAAAAACGGCTAGAAAGTTCCAGAAAAACCTTCCCCACAAAAAGACAAAAAATGGAGCGTCTGAAAAATAGGCGGCCCCTTAATTAATTAAGGGGACCGACCATAATTAAGGGGACCGCCCTTGTATAATTAAGGGGACCGCCCAAATAAAAAATTAATATTTTTCCCTATAAATAGTGGACTGTTTCCATAGATTTTCTCACCTCTTTGCACATAGTTTTTCTCAAATCTAAACTCTTCTTTCAAACCTTTTTCTTTGATCACTTAACTTGTTATAAGTTTGTTTAAATGTGATCCAATCATCCATCCATTCAAGTGCAAGAGAAGAACTCTCGCTATCATCAAGATGCGAAGTTATGTAGTTTAGTTAGTGCATTCGTGACATGTCTTACATTCACAATGTATAGATCGAGTCCATGTATTCCAAACTTGTGTAATAGTTAGATCATGGTGATCATAAGAAGGTATGTTAGATCATGATGATCTTGGTAGTGTCTTGGTGATGTAAAGTTGTGAAGTGTAGGGAAGATGTGAAGTGTAGTGAAGTTGTGAAGTGTAGGGAAGTTGTGAAGTGAAGTTGTGAAGTTGTGAAGTGAAGAAGTTGTGTAGTTGTGAAGTTGTGTTGTGAAGTCGTGTAAGTAGTGAAGAAGTTGTGAAGTCGTGATAGATTGGTTCTAGCTAAGATTAGAACTCGACATCTAGCTTAGTGTCGGAAATTGATATAAGCAACGTTGTGTACGGTTTTCTCCGCCTAAAGGGAGCTTGTTGACTAGTGAAGATAACTCTCGAGTTTGGTGCTCGGGGAGTGGAGTAGGGCGAAGAGGTGCTTCGTGACCGAACCACTATAAATCATCGTGTCCGGTTTGCATTTCCTTTTACTTATCTCTTTACATTTATACTTGCATTTATCGCTCTATATTTATATTTGCAATTGTGTGTTGTGTTGCTTATATAGTTTTGATTGTGTTTGTGTCATGGATTGATGTGAACATTGATGTGAATATGTATTGTTGGTATAGAATTTATATAAACACTCTTCATATTATATCACGCTTGATCGGTGATTTGATACGAAACATTTTTAAGATTTTAAAAGGAAAACGTATTCACCCCCCCCCCCTCTATGATTTCCACACAGACCTTATAAATAAAAAACTCAAAAAACGAGTTTTAAGTGTGCTAAATCATATTTTCAATACCTAAACCATAAAAGTCGATTTTTAGAGGAGAAGAAGAGCAGAAGAGGTCTTGCAACGCATTCCAATCCATAGAAGGACAACGTGATGGTAATTCTTATACTTTTGGTAATCGTTTTCAGTTTTTGGTATCATTAGTTAACTCGGTTAGTTTACCTGGCTAAGCCATTACTCTTGTATTAATTATGATGTTTGAAGGCTAATACCTTTGGGTATTAGCCATTATTATGAAGATCTGAATGTTTGGTTTTGTTTATATCTCGATTGCTTAATTTATCGTTGTATGTTTGTTTATGTTTATCAATTCATACTTGTTTACATGCTTTTTTGGGTTATGCGGGTGGGGGGGGGGGGGATCCTATCATTCAAACGAATCCTAGTGATTAGGACCCAAGTAATCTAGGATGCAGGGATAGCTCTCCGTTATAGTTTTTATAATCTTAGATCATAGGTCACAAAGTATTGTCCTTCTAAATCTGTATCTAGGATACGCTTCGTGCTTAACTAGTTAATTGGATATTGCCTTTGGTTTATTGAACATGTTGACTAGTAGGTGAATCTAGATAATTCTACAAATAATGTTTTGATTCCATTGGATAGTTAGACAAGTGGACTACTAGAGTATAAATTGCTTTTAAGCAGTAAGTGGGTAAAGTCTCCATGAGCTAGGGTTTAACAAGATCACCATTGCTTTAATCCCTAAGATAGATCATAATTAAGTAATAAGGATGCTTTATGCGGATGATTTAATTGTGACAGAATTAATGTGTCTAGGTCTTAGGATGAAGTCCCGCCTAAGTCTAAGAATGATATGCCTCTTCAAGATAAGTAATCATTGCACTGAATAAATAAACCAACTTCTAATCAGATTAATGATGGCTAATAAAGTTTTCTATCATAAGGCTCGACCAATCTTTTATCTTCTGTTAATTTGCTTGCATAGGTTAAAGTGTCTTAAATTGATTGTAGTCACCAACAAACCCGTGCCAGTCTCTTAGGCTGAAAACCCCCCTTTACCTGTTAGAATTAGGATTAAAACTAACATAGGATTAACATAGGTTTGACTTAGATTAGAATTAACTTAGATTAGTAAACCAAAATATAAAAAAATTAAATCTACCACTGACCGGGTACACTTCCCATTAAAGTGTTGTTTTTTGTTAAGTCGGCAAAATATAAATTTAAAACTTGAACTATCATAAATAAACACCACACAACGACACATCAAGTTTTTGGAGCCGTTGCCGAGGAGTGAAAATTAATCTTGATTTTTATTTTATGTTTTGGTTTTTAACATTAGATTAGATCTAACCCTTAGGAGTAGTGTAAATTAGATTAGTGTATATTCTTTTATATTCTGTATATTTTGTATATTTTCTTAGTTTAATTGTTTGCTTGTATATTTGTGTGTTTAATTTAATTGTTTTGCTAATACACTGTTCTGGTCGATAACTCGATACGGCGTATCCACTTCCATTGGATACGGTGTATCCAACCTTCTGTCCAATACAACGTATTCATTCAATCGATTAATACGACGTATTCACTTCTATTGAATACGGCGTATCGATCAACTGAAACAAAATCTAAATCTTAGTTTTTTATTTGATTTCCGTGCTAAATTTATTTCTATCCAAAAGAGCCTATCCTACTGATTGTTTATCCTTTGTTTCAGGTAGTGCATGACAAGGAGTTCAACTAGCGAACTATTCACACCTTACAAAGAACCTGAACGA
>BQNB010128725.1:0-7500 GCA_026074375.1 Tanacetum coccineum
TATTGTATATGTTTCGGGTTTAATCCCAAGCAAAACCCGAGCCCGAGTCCTAGTTAAATATCTCGCGCGTCACTTTAATGTGTCGGGGTATATAAACTCTTTTCTATTTAGAAAAGAGTTAGTTGTTCATTTTCTAAATAATTCCATTTTCCATATTCTCTCATCTCTCTCTCTCTTCTTTCTCTCTCTAGAACAACTCCTCTCTTTCTCATTTCTAGTTCTTGATCCGTGATTGATTGTATGAAGTGAAGAGTTAATCGAGATCCTACAGGTAGATTCAATTTAAGAAGAATATCCTTAAGAGGATTTCCAGATGTAGTATTGAATCTTTTTAACACATAATTATTAGATTTATCGTACTCAGCTTGTTCTCATTACCAGAGCGTCTCAAAGCAGACAACACGATATGAGTGAACCAGTGAGTTACTATCTCACCGATTAAATAAAAATTGATTTGAAAATCAATCGACGCATCACTTGCTAAAGTGGTTTTGTGACACATCGAGAGTTTTAGCATTTCAAAATTCATCAATCGTCGATTCATACCCTAGAACAAGTTTGATTCATAAGAATCGCACCATTGTTACTTTCTAGTTGTCACAAGTTTGATTCCTAAGAATCGCACAAGTCACCTACCAAGAGCTTGTTTGATGTTGGCTCTAGCAGGATTTCCATCGTCATTATGAGTACATAAGTATCACTCTGATGTTCTGGCAAAATCACAAGGATAATGCGTAGGACTCTTAAGTTTTTACTTGTTATCACAATATGTGATTTAACAAATATTATGTATTAGTGTCCTAATGAGATTTATGAATGATCTCTTGGCTCTAGACTCAATAGTGCACTTTTAATTTTAGTAATCGGAGGCTGGAGCTGAGTGCCACCTTTTCAATACCAACTAACTCGGAGTGAGAAAGTGGTATGCGTTTAATTACACATACCTTTCACCATTAAAATCGGACTTAAATGACCCAAAACGTACCAAAAATACATTGTATTTGTATGTTTTCACTTATATTGTGCAGGAAACGGATATCCATCAAAAGGACGAAAAACAAAGCCAAAAATGACAAAAATTGAGCATGGAATGGAAAGCGTGGAAAAGCCAAAGTCAAGTCAAAGGTCAAATCCGAAGCCGTAACCGAAGAAATGATAAATGGGCCGACCCGTACCCATCTAATGGGTCGGGTCAGCCCATTTGCACATTATTTGAAGATTTTTAAGCCCAAATACAAGTTGAAGGGGCATTTCTGCCAATCTCTTAAAGATGTACCACTCAAGGACCTTGTATGCAATAATACAATACAAACTGGGGGGCTGAAATTGCCATTCTTCCAAACTCTTATAACCCTACAAGGACTAACCATGACATTAACTTATATACCATGGGGGATCATTTCTGCCATGTCCCTAAACTTTCAAACCCCACAAGGACTACATGTGCAACAAAACTTATATAAATGAGGGACCTTTCTTACCCAAACCCAAAACATCTCCCCTGTCCCTTTTATATATTTGTTTCCCGCCAAACTCAAGACCCCACCACTGTTCATCATCCCCGAAATCTCTCCACACCCAGCAAAACAAAACAAAAACCACTTCCCCACATATCATAACAACCTTGCCCCACTTCACATGGGCATTCGCCATGTTGGCAATCCCAAACATTCCCATTCGATACTATAACAGGACAAGAAATCAAGGGACAGGATCATGAAGATTGGGCAACAAGCAAGATTGATGGCCATGATTTGCTTTGGGTTTTATCTCACATAACAAGCACAAGGCTTGAGTTCCCTCTACAAAGAAACACAATGAAGAAGAAGACAAAAAGAGAAAAGAGGCCAAGACCTAGCTCGTTCCTATTTAAGAAGTAGTTTGTAAGCCATTTGGCTATCTAGCTTTTTTACATTTTTTTAACTTAGTTTTAATCAGCTTATTATATTTTCTTGTAATGCCTTTTAAAAATTAATGAAGTTCAAGTTTGTTCTTAAATCCGTTTTCAAGTTTTAAGGTTCTTTAAGTATCAAAAGTCTTTCATAAGCTCTTTTAAGCACTTAAAACTCAGGGTGTCTTGGATAAGCTTTCTCAAAAACTTATCCAAGCTTTTAAGTTTTCATTAGTAAGAAATCTGTCATTTTGAGCTTTTGGATGATAAGCAAGTGATGGAAGTGCTTATGGGTATTATAGAGTGCTTATTTATAAGCTGGGTAGGTCTTTAGAGCTTAATTAAGTATTTTAATCCCTGTTTAGAGCAAGGGATCAAGTAAGCTTCCTTTTTCAAATTTTTGCATTTTTGCTTATTTGTACTGTAGCATTGCTTATCTCTGCTTATTTGTGCTTATTATTGCTTATTTGTGATGTTTAATGCTTATTCATGCCTGCTTCTAGCTTAGAATTAATTAGTTATGTATTTTCTTTTTAACTGTCAAAATAGCTTAATATAGTGCTTATCTGTTTCAGCTTATTTAAGTGCTTATTTGTTATTGAGATATGCTTATTATTGTCTTTTTAGCTTATATATAATCTGGTCTTAAGAATTTGCTTATTAAAAACCAAGAAATCAAGTTTAAAAGACATTTTTCAAAGTTAAAGGGGTGTTTGGCACAAGGTGTAAAATGGGTCAAAATGGTTTCAAAATGATTTGGGTCACTTGGCCAACTTTGGCAAGCTTTCTTAAGCTGTCATAAGCTGTTTTTAAAAGTCTCTTAGTTTAAAAATTCGATTTTAAGCATTTTCTATAAGCCATCAAAACTGTGGGTTCAAAAACAGTTTACAAGAGCTTATTAGCTTAAGCTTGGTTTGACTGCTTGTTTTAGTGATTTTCATGCATGATTAAGTGTTTAGTTTGAGTAGTGTAAGTGTCTAATAGTCTGTTTTAGGTTTTATAGCTTTTTGCAAAACTTTAGATAAGTAGTGAAAAATGAAGAAATTGTTTTTTCAAATGCTTACTGTTGCTTATTGTGAATTTCAAAATACTTTTTGAGTCTTGATTATTGTTCTTTTAGGTCTAAATTTTATCTGTTTTTAGATTAGAAGTCCATAAGGATCTGTTTGTGTGCTTATTTTTAAGCTTAAAAGTGCCTGTTTGTACTTTTCCATAGTCTGTCAAAATATTGTCTAAGTGTTGAAAAAAGAAAGTTTTGCTTTTTCAAGTGCTTATCCTGGCTTATTCTTAATTTCAAAATGATTTTGGATTGTTGTTATATGTTCCTTGAGGTGTAATATTCATCTGTTTTGTGCTTAAATCCTCATAAGGATCCATTTGCTTGCTTAATTTTAAGCTAGAAAAGTCCTTTTGGGCTTTTTGCCTAACAGTACTAACTCCAAGTTAGAACTGTTGGGGTGATTTTGCTTATTTTCAGCTTATTAGCTTATAGTTATAGCTTATTTAGGTTTAGATTAGCTTATTAGGTTAGTATAAGCCCATTTTAGCTTATTAGGTTTTGCTTTAAGCTTATTTGAGCTTATTTGCATTTTTAGAGTAAAAATTGTAAGTGTTTTAGCTTATCTGCCTTTGTAGCTTATTTTAGTTGCTTATTTTTGTCCTTAAGTGCTTTTTAGATAAGCCCTTTTAGCTGTCTTAGCTTTTTTGTAACTTGCATTAGCTTATTTATCCTTAAAAGCCCAAACAGTTTGGCTTATAGTAGCTTTAGTGTAAAAAGCTAACTGTTGGCTTAGTAGTGCTTATTTTCGTGCTTATTTATAAGTTACAATTTTTTTTAAGTTGCTTAATTTTAGCTTTTTCAAAAAGTTGTAAAAAAATGAGAAATAAAAGTGTTGGGAATAAGGGAGACCGCGAGTGAGCAAGACTCGAACTCGGGACCTCAACCCCATTCAACCAACACTTTTATAACAACACCTCTACCGCTGTGCTACAATAGCTCATCCGGTAGATGTTTGCTATATTAAATATATAAGCCCATTTTACCCTATTAAGCCCACAGCCACTTTTAAGCTTATAACAGCTTATTTATAAGCTGTTTTTCCCATTTTAGATTTTTCATAGGATCTTTATAGTTTAACTTATTTTTCTGTAATTTTTTAGAATTTTTTATAATCGTTTGATATTTTTTATCATTTAATTTCCTTTAAATTGTTTTTAATTTATAAAAAATTAAATAAAAATTAAAAAAATAATTTTCTTTTTTAGAAAATTTTATTTTATCAGTCTTCACTTAGGAAAAATAGAAAATCTTTCGTAGGGTCATTTTTGCAAAATTTTACTTTTTAAAGAACGGGTTCGACCCCGTTTTTTGTTTTCTCATTTTTAAGCTCGTTTTAACTCCGTTTTCAGTCTAGTCTATTTTATTCTTTTTTAAGCTCGTTTTAAGCTCGTGCTCTCGTTTTTTTTTGTTTTATTTCATAATTTTTAGGTTTTTCTTAATCGTTTTTGTATATTAGTAGATAATTTAGCTTTCTAATCCTCTTAATCATTGATTTCATTCAAATTCCAACTTTCTGACTGTACCGATTTTCAAGTCCAGCCTCGTTGGGGATAAACGACCCGGGAATATTCTATACTCTTCGGATTTCATTGATTATTTTTAGATTATCCTTATTATATATATTTTATTATATATTATTATATATATATAGGTGTAGTTTAAAGCTTGTCAATTTTTGGCGCCGCTGCCGGGGAGGCTATGAGTCGATTATCCGTATTGTTTGAAACTTAGTTCTTGAAGATCCTTCATTCCTAAAGTTATTTGCTTTATAAAAAAAACCCTAAAAGATAAAAATATTGTCTTTAATTATCAATAAAAAATCAATCAAGTTGGTAAAAGAACACCAACATATAATACTTTCAAGTGAAGTATTATCCATTAATAAGTTCCCGAACCAAAGAATTAAAAACTTACCTTTTGTGTCACTTGCGAGGTACGATTCACATTTTAAAAGATAAACAAACTCAAAGAGGGGTATAAGGCGGGTTGTTCCTTGGAACTACGACCCTAAAGGAAAAATGTTTTTAATAGCTTCGCGCTTTCCTATTCCTCCGCTCATTTGTGCGTTTTTCTTTTCGAAGAGTTACCGAGAAGCTTGTTGATTATCAGGTTTAAGTTGTCTTATTTCGTTGTCCGTTAATAAAATAAATTGTGAATTCATTTTTGATAAACCAAAAAAAACTAGTATAAATTTTCTTTTTACATTTTAGTGCATGGGCACTCGTTCTCAATCTCGTAACCAAAACCGTCAACAACAAGCCCCACCGGCTTTTGTTGAACCATTTAACCTTGAAGAACCTATTGAAAATCCTGATCCTCCCATAGTTCCGAACACAATTTCCTTCACCTCATTCTACCATGAATTCCACAAATGCTTCCTCATCTAACCCTTCCAAGAAAATCAAACTCACCATAATCCCTCCTAGACAACTATTTGTCAACATATCTAGTGATGAAGATATCACCACCATACCTTCTCCTACAACAACTTCTTCATCTCCAACTCCTCCAAATGCACCATCAAAAACCACATCCACTAATCAAACATCATCAAGTCAAGAGAACACATCTTCTTCCTTTCACTCAAAACTTCAAATTTCACCACCATCTTCACATGAACCAAATTCTCCTCATCACTTGAACCCTTTGCTTGACAACATTTCGGATGTTCCTCCTAGACCTCTAAATCCTCAACCACTTCAAAGTCATCCTTCCTTGGATATCACACTTTCTTTGTCCCCAATCACTCCTCTTGATCACATTTATGACACTACATCACCACCATCACCACCACAACCTCAACCACCTATCATGGGTCATCCTCTTTTCTACAACTATCATGACTATCATGGGTTAACTTGCATATGTTGTTCTCACAACCGAAACCTTTTCTTCACCCTAAGAGATGAGATGAACATCATGTTTGCTCATCTTGAATATCTTCTCACTACCGCAATCACCTCACACTTTCCACCTCCACCTTGAAAAATCTCTAAATGTTTTCATAAACGTGTCACCCCAAACCTTTTGCTCAAAAAGTCATTCTCTATGAATCATGAATCATTTAAGACTTATGTAGTATTATTTCTCTTTATCTTGTATTAGCTCTAGTTTTATTTTACATGAATGTATTAGTTGGATGTGCTAGTGTATGAGTTTCTTGTTGTTAATGAAACACCTTCTTTTTGTTTAAATTGAAATACAATGTGTATAACCTGAAAGATATTTTCTTGACATGTACTTCTAACTTGTTTTGTAGCACACATACAATCATCGCAAGTATCGATCCCCCAACTTGGTTCCAAACGAACAAAGGGGAGCACACATTGAAAGGAGGAGGTCTTGATATCGTTTCTATTTCTTTCTCCTTCGACAACTCGACGATCATGTCTTTTGACTTCGACAAAAAATGAAGAAAATTGAACATAACTCCATTAAAATTTGAGACATCTTTAATTTATTTAAAATGAGTTTATATTTGTCATCATCAAAAAGAGGAAGATTGTTAATACAAATAATGGTCTAAAAACCAGTATTATATATTATATTTTTCCGACCCTCTCAACGTTTTGATAATAACAAAATAGTAAAGACTGTTTAAAAAAAAATAAACGTTACAATTAATCCAAATTAAAATTCTATTTTGAAGATTAGTAATAGGAAAGAACAAACAAAAATAATTGAAGCAATGATTAGTGATCAAGAAAAATATATTTTCTCTTAATACCCTCACTTTTAATTCTACAAACAGAATTTTCTCAAAAATACATTTACAAAAAATTTCTAAATTAAAAGAAAAGTTTTATTAAAAACTTAAAATTTGAAATTCCAAATTTCCGCACCGCCCAAAATAGAAGGTTCCATAACAATACAACCTTCACCACAAAAAGACAAAAAATGGAGCGGAGTCTAGTGTGGCCCCCTATATCTAAGGACTCCGGGAACCGGGCACCGCAGATGAACCATTGGGATTCCCTACCTATAAATACTGCTCCATTCCTAGCAGAAAAATATTCCTCTTTGCACGAATTTTTTTAGTCTTTTCTTTCTCTCTCTAAAACCCTTCCTACTCTCACTAAAACTCCTTGATCACATAACATACTTAATCTTGTTCAAGTGATCTAATCTCTTCTTCTTATCTCTTCCCTCTCATTTAAGTGTAAGAGAAGAACACTCGTATTCGTCAAGAAACGAAGTGTTAATTAATGATCTCTCCTCTTTTCTTCTAAGTACCAAACCTCTATTGTATTTATCTTGTGTATTTGTGTGATTCGGATACTGTGTAGATCCGATAGTGTAGATCTTATGAGTGTGTATATCTTGAGAAGTGGTAGATAAGTGGTAGATTGGTTCTAGCTAAGATTAGGAACCGACAGTTTTAAGCCATAGTGTCGAAAAAATAACGAAGCGACCTGAAAACGTTTTCTCTGCAAAAGGAGCTTGTGACATAGTGAAAATCTCGAGTCGGATAACTCGGAGTGTGTAAGGGCGAAGAGGTGCTTCGTAAGCCGAACCACTATAAAATCTCAGTGTCTTGGTTTGATTGTTT
>BQNB010128725.1:12500-19233 GCA_026074375.1 Tanacetum coccineum
CATCAGGAACCTTTGACTGACTGTCTACTCCATCACCTGAGCCACTTGTGTGAGAACTGTGAAATTGTGTCTTGCTTCTTTTGGTAGCCAGCTTCATTTGTTCAGCTTTAGTTAATGCAACCTTAGATAATACATCTAATCCTTTGGTTTTGGCGTCATGGCATGTTTATTCTTCTTGTCAGATTTAGCTACCTTAGCTTGAGTTTTGAGTCTGGTACCTTTAGTAGATTGAACAGGCTTCTTCCTTAGGAGATGTGTCAAAATCAACTTTCTTTCTAATGTACTTTGGTTTTGGAGTTTTCTCTCCAGAAGTAAAAGCATAGTATGTCTTGTAGGCTTTGGATTCTAACATTTCTTGGTTTTTGAAGTCCTTTGGGAGAATGATACCATAAACTTGAGTATCTTCATGTCTGGAGATACATCTCATAGTAGTAAACAAGGTGCCATCTTGAGCAGTGTGCCAAAACATATTGTTCCTTCTTGAAAAAGTCTGATCCTTTGACATGAAGTAATCAATGATGATCTTTGTGAATTTAGGTATGACATCTTGTTGGTCTTCTTAGCTTCTTTGTTTTCTATCTGGAACAAGAAATCTTCCCAGAGTAGATACATATAGTCGATGTTCTTCTTATAGAACATACCCTAGAGGATTTGAGCACGGGACATACGAATCTTGTCCAATCCAGTTTCTTTGCCACTTAGGAACTTGTTAATGATGGTAGCAAATGCTCTTCATGGTTGGTGTAAGCAGTCAACACACACATCAGAGAGGTAGATGATGTCTCTAGAGTGCCCAAGATCTTTAATGAAAGAGAGGATATCATGTTACAGTGGGAGGTCTTCAAACTTTTATCTTGGAATTTTAGGGCAAAACTGGAGAATTTCTCTGAATATATCAACATCGAGAGAGACTTTCTTCTTTTTTATCATGAATCTGATAGATGACTTATGAATGGAAACTATAGCCCAAAATTCTTGCATATAAAGAGAGACTTTCTTATGAACGGAAACTATAGAGCGACTTTCTTCTTGTTTAGTTTGATGTTTGTTTTGTGTCTCATGTTGCATTTCCCGAACTCAAGACGTTCCGCATAGGCAATAAGAGCATCATTAAGGGCTTTCTATCAAGCTTGAGTGGTATTCATGTTTCTACTAAGATTTGACCAATACAGTTTATATATATAACCAATTTTATATATAACATATTATAAGGCTTTTGTTTGTTGAATACTTAAGCTTGATTTATGTTGTGATAACATTTTAATGATTAGGCTCATTAAGGAATTTAGCATGTTTGATTAAGATCTAATCATCTGAAGGGCAACTTAATTGGGCATAATGTAAAAGGCATTAAGACAACTGAAATAGTGCTATTTGGAATCCTATTCAAACTAGCTTGTAGAGAATAAGGTAAGTAGACATGTTTAGACTATCTTGTTGAACTTTGATATATAGCCTACTTAACTTGTTTAGATTTCATAACTAATCAATTTTAATTAGCTACCTAACTTGAGTTTTAAATTGCCTTCAGAAAAAATTCAATCTTAATATTCCTTAAAATCTATTGCTAAACCGTCTCCTATTGAGGAGTGTTAAATCGCCTCCTATATAGGACAGATAAATCGCCTCCTGTATAGGATTGTTAAATCGCTTCCTAAAGGAATTGTTAAATCGCCTCCTATATATGATTGATAAATCGCCTCCTATATAGGATTGTTAAATCGCTTCCTAAAGGAATTGTTAAATCGCCTCTTATATATGATTGATAAATCACCTCCTATATGGGATTGTTAAATCGCCTCGAGACGGTGTGTTGTTAACTCGCCTTGTGAAGGGGTTTTGTTAACTCGCCTTATGAAGGGGTGTTGTTAACTCACCTTCTAAAGGGAGTTGTTAACTCGCCTTTCAAAGGCAATTGTTAACTCGCCTTTCAAAGGCAGTTGTTAACTCACCTTCAAAAGCCACATTGTCACAAACATGAATTTTACGCATCAAGTTTAGTTTAAATAGTATTCATATCAGTTCTATAACACTTAGGATCAATTATAACAACAATTAGCCACAAAATTATCAAGAACGATAAAAAAACGAGTATGTATATTCATTTTAATACATTCAAGCAAGAAACAACAAACAAGGAATGCCTTTTATGGCTCAAACACATTCAAGGATACATAAGTACTCTTTCCTACACCTAACCCACAAACGTATTTCACTAAATATCAAAAACCCAAATTTTCGTGAACAATAATCAAACAAAACTCAATAAAACGTTAACCAAATGAAAAACTGATTTAGACGAGTGAATAACACACCCAAACGACCAAAACCCCTCAATCAATTTAAGGTTTTACATACTTTTAATTTTGAAGAACCCTAAATCAATAAAAACTTGATTCGATTGAGATATAGGTTGTGTGGGGTGTGTAGAACAAGTCTCTAGTTATACCTTTCGATTGATATCAACTGAATTTGAAGGATTGAAGGGTGACGAATTTGAATGAGGGCGAGGGAGGGAAATTTTTTGTTAATTATGTTTGTGTGTGTGAAAAACAGGGTGTGTGAAAGGGTTATAAAACAAATTTCTTTTTTTTACACTTTTGCCCCCTCTAGTCTAATATCCTTTTCATTTTTCTTATATAAGTTTGAGTAAACTGCAAAAATCACCCTTGTGGTTTGTAGTTTGTGGCACTAATCATCCCTAGCCAATAATATTGGCACTAAGCATTAGGGATGATTTTTGCAAAACTTTTTGTTAAACTTTTTGCAAAAATCATCCCCAATAAGGATGATTTTTGCCGAACATTTGGCTACTCAGGGATGATTAGTGCAAATAGTATCGGTTAGGGATGATTTGTGACACAAACTACAAACCACATGGATGATTTTTGCAGTTTACTCTATAAGTTTTAATAGGCAAGTAAAGTTTAACACATGTCACAAATAGTCCCTAATGTTTTTAACTATTATACCTAGAAACTTATATTTGCACATATACTCCCTAAAGGCATAAACACATAACAGTTAAGGCTCACATAAGCTAAACTTAATTAACTCCCCTTAAATTGTTAACCCGTTATTGTTTAAAACCTTTTCCTTTATCACAAACAAATTTTATGAAGATGATATTTGACTTTTTCACAAGCAATCGCACTCTTGTTGTCGCAGTGCATAGGAATCTTATTGAATTGAAAGCCATAATCTGTTAGCTGGTTAGCTTGAACGCATCCATCAGGATTTTTGAGCACAACACCCAGATAAGGAAAATGATATCAGCCTTTGTACTCAAGGCGTGGGGAGTGCATTTGCACTTTTGCTTCTTGGACGACCACTAACAATTTTGTACTCTAATAACGTGAGGTGCTTCCTGAAGTATCTACGTCTCCAGATGGTCCTGACACCACCGCATGGTCGGCATCTGCATAACGTGAGTGAACATATCGGTATCCTTCGAGTAGCAAGACCCATGTTGATGGGTCTCCTTTAAGGTATCAAAAGAATCCAGATTCACATCACTTGTAAGTGCTTTTTTTTCCGTAGGCCCTTTTTTTATTTGGGCCCCCCTTATGAAATTAACCGGCACATAAGCAGACGCATAGATACGGCAGGTCTATCTGAAAGTATAAGATACATAAGGGATCCAATCATGCCAACGATAAAGTGTAGCATCAAACTTGTATCTTCCTCGTAGATCTTCATCCCCCCAGTTTATTCTTTTCAACCATGGTATGTCGACAAAATATAATAGCAAACCATATTTTTTTTAATTATTTCAAAGAGCATATGTTAGATTGTGTTAATAAAGAGCTCTTGACTTTGAGAAATTTATAAATCCTAAAAGAATGACATTTGTCCCATTCATCGACATCTTGAACTTAGATGGTTTCACTGGATAGCAAACTCATCACATATGGAAGTATTAGTGGATGTAAAAATTATTATATCGTCAACATAAAATTGTACAGTAATAAGTCGTTTTCCCAGCTTGCCATGTGAAGACATTAGATTCAATTGCCCTTTAGAGAAATATTGTGAGATTAGAAGCTTGACAGCATGTCTTAGAACCATGCGCATGTCCTATATTTGAGACCGTAGAGGCCATTTTTGAGCTTGTACACATGCCGATGGTTGTCCTGATCAACAAATCCCTTCTGGGTGAGAAAACGTAGACCTCTTCTTTAAAGCTCTCCAGTTAAGAAAAGCCGTCTTGACGTCCATTTTGGTAGATCGTTCATATTTTTTGTGAGCGACATTTGCTATAAGATCCGAGAAGGCCTCTATTCTAGCAACCAGTGCAAATGATTCCTCGAGAATGATTCCTTCTTCTTGCGAAATCCTTGCGCAAACGAGTACCTATTCCTTATTCTAAAGTACCCAGCCAAATTCAACTGTCTTGACCTTATAAATCCATTTTAGTTTGAATCAACAACACTTTTATCAATACACGGCACCAATTCCTAAACTTCTATACTTTCAAATTCATGAATTTTCTTCTTTTTGCATCGATCCATACAGTCTGGTTTCATTGCTTGTTTGAAGTTATTTGGTTCTCACCAAAGTTAGGAAGGCATCAAGTAACAACCACATGAACATCAACTTCGAGTTGCTTTTCAGTGTCGAAGCTTTTCCTCATAGATACAAGACGAGAAGGATCACCGAGTCCATTTGCTATAGGATGATCTTTTTTAGTCTATCTACCAAGGAGTTCAAAGTGTAGAATACAAGTAATCTTTGATATATGAACCAAGAACTAGAGAGAGAAAGTAGGAGAAAGGCTGTATTTTCTAGTAAGAGAAAGTAGAAAACATGAAATGCATTAAGTGAGAAATGTGAAACATACAACCAACCAACCCCTCTTCAAGGCATGGAGAGGTGTATTTATAGTCCTATTTTGGCCGGCCATGTGCCTTAAGAGGCTTCCATGGGCCATATTAGATTATAATCTAAACATTGACTAACTATGGGCTTTGACTAGTTAATATTGGAAGTGACCGAGACTTTTCTTGTTCCTAACAATCTCCCCCTAAGGGAGGTCACTCCAATTTACAAAAATTTAAACTTAGCATACTATGCTTCGACTTTAGTCTTGAGCTCGTAGTCTTGTGAATTGATGTAGTGATCATTGACTTTAGGCTTGAGCTTGTTCCTTTATCTTTACTTGAATGAGAATATGAGATCTTGAACACCTTGAGATCATCAACCAAGCATAATCTCGTTTCACCATCTTATAAACTTTTCCATCTTGTGAACTTGTGAGTTCTGGACCGACATGCTCACACCTTTCTTGATCTGTTGACTTGAAAAGCTTTAATGTTGCATCTTTCTTGAAATTCTTTAACTTTAACACTTCGTCACTTTAATAAAAATGTTCGGTATCAGAGTGATGGAAACTTCTTTGAAATTCTTTGACTTTAATACTTCGTCACTTCAAGAAAGACGTACGGTATCTGATATGTGTGAAATACACATATCCGTTTATACCTAAAATAGCCCAATTAAACCTAAAATAGACTAAAAATGGCAAAAATATACTTGTTTTTGTGTATGCAGGTACGGATATATCAAATATCACAAGAAAACCGCCAAAAATGGGCAAACACGGACACGAGAACGGTAGAGTGTACGAAAGGCGAAAGCCAAAGTCAACCCTCAGTCAACCTTCAGTCAACCCTGAGTCAACAGAAGTCAACCACAAAATGACAAAATCCCAAATGTTCCAAATCAATCCCTTAACTTTCCAAAAGTTACATAAATAGTCCCTAACTCTTATTGGGCCCTTAAACCCTAAAAACCATACCCGGAAACCTTTAAACCAAAAACCAAGTCCAAGCCCACAACAAAAACCCAAACCCTAGCCCAATATCCCTTTTTATAACTCCAGGGACTAAATATGCCATTTATGAAAGATTAAATACACTTGATGTGTATTACATTTTTCACTTAAGAAAGACAAGGACTAAAACTGCCATAATCCTAAACTCACCCCCGTTTACCTCTTTCAGTTAAAAAAGCAAAAAAAAGGCGCGAAATATTGTTATTACTATTCATTATCTTCCCCCTTTTACCACTATCTCAAATCAAAGGGCAATTCGGAATTAAAGGGCGAGATAGTCAATTCAAGTGGTCAAGAACACCCTGGCAGAGTTAAAACGTCACTCAAGCACCCTATTGGCCAATTCCAACAAAGGAATGCCACATGGACTCGAAGAAAGCACAAGGGTGTGTGGGTTATACACTTCTAGCACTCACACAAGTAACATAAGCTGTCACATTAAAGGATTGTCAGCTTGGCAATTCGTTTGTGCACATACTTGATCCAAAGGCCAAGATCGATTCTCCAATGAGTGAAATAATAAAGGGCACGAATTATGAGAGCAAGGAAAGCCTAGAAGGTTTAGAGAAGAGCTATAAATAGCTCACCTCTCACACACCCTTAAGGAGGGAGAGTAAAACGTAGAGAGCAGTAAGTAGGAAATAGTTTTAGCTTAAGAAATTTTTCATTAAGAATTGTAATTTTCTTTTTAATATTGTAATCAAGCTTTTATTAATGAATGTACGTTTTGCTTTTAAATAATCTGTCAAAAATCCTCTAAGTTTTCAATAATCTCATATGTTAGCCACTGTACCAAAAGCTTCTATAAGCTTCTCATATGCTCATTCAAGTCTATAAGCTTGAATTTGAGCTTAAATAAGCCTTAAATTTACTTAAACTCTAAAATCTGTTAAACCTTGT
>BQNB010128726.1:7830-19233 GCA_026074375.1 Tanacetum coccineum
TAAATAGTAGAGGTTGGTTGGTTGGCGGGAAAGATGGTTATAACAGGCAGGGTAAAGAGTTTTGGGTATTGGCAATTTCAGTCCTTGAGAGTGTGTAAGCTTATATCATGAATCGTCCTTGGGGTGATTAAATATTTTAGAGAGATGGCAAAAACAGCCCCTGAGGTTGTTTGATGGTTTTGCATCACAAGTCCATAAGGACTAACGGGATAGGGGTTAAGGGCTAATGCTGTTAGGGGGTTATGGTTTGGGCCTAAGTTATATATTTTGGGTCGGCTTGTCTTAAAAGAGAGATGGGCCTTTGTACAAGCTTTTGGTCTTCAATATTATACTAATGGGTTTACCCGGCCCATTAGATGGGTTCGGGTAGGCCCATTAAGTATTCTTCGGTGTCGGCTCCGGTTTTGATCGTTGACTTGTCCGGGTTGACTTTGACTTTGACTTTTGTTGACTTTGGCTTCGATTTGGCTTTTCCACGCTTTTCCACTACGTGCCTGGTTTTGTCGTTTTTGGCTTCGTTTTTTGTCCTTTTGTCGGATATCCATTTCCTGCACAGTATAAGTAAAAACATACAAATACAATGTATTTTTGGTACGTTTTTTGTCATTTAAGTCCGATTTTAATAGTGAAAGGTATGTGTAATTAAACGCATACCAAGCAGAGTGTTCAAAAATTCAACAATAGATTACCAACTTTAAGTCAAAGATCCACCATATATCAAACCCTCGAGTCCAAAACAAACAAATATTAAAATTTCATAGCTTTGCTTGCTGTTTCCTTCCTGAATTTTCTTGTGAAAATAAGAGAAGAAATCATGGTTCTAGAATTTTCTTGTCAAGATAAGGGGAAAAATTGAATGATACTAGTGGTATTATTATGTCAAAGTGCTTGCTAAGGTTTTATTATATTATAAAACAATACATTTACCAGGATTGTTGGCATTAAATTGACCCCAGACCCGGGTTGCATTAAATGACGGGTTTAACCCGACTCACTCTTCATCACACATGTATCACATACGTGTTCTTCTCACCCTCTCTTCCTTCCACCCACAGTTTTCTCATTCTTCCAAACTGAAAACACACACACACACACAACAAACATCTAAACAGATCCAACAAAAAAAAATGGATAAAATCATTCTTCACTTTCTTAAAAGTATTGAATTTTTTGGTTTCAAAATTCAGAAGAAAGAGGTTTACAACAAAACCTGCATTTGAAAGTAAGTCTATCATTTCAATCTCATTGAATATTTATTTTTGCTTTTAGTCATTTGAAAGATTATTGTATGCGTTACCATGCTTTCAATGGAGGTATAGTAACAATTTATTTCGTCCTTAATCTTTCAATGGAGGTAAGTTTAAATGATTTATAAAATTAGGGCTTTGCAATTACTTATGAAAAATTAGGGCTTTTGTTTGAGATTAAGTGATTTTCATAATAAATTATAACTAGAAAATTAATGGGGTTTTGTTTGTTGTATTTTGTTGTTAGCCTCAAAATATTGAGTCGAACATGAAGTTCGTTCATTATGTATTTAAGTCTCGGTCAATCAATTAGTTAACGTTGTAATAGGAAAGTATCAGGAATTGGGCTCGATAGTTAATCTAATATTGTATATGTTTCGGGTTTAATCCCAAGCAAAACCCGAGCCCGGGTCCTAGTCAAATATCCCGAACGTCACTTAATGTGTCGGGGTATATAAATAACTTTTCCACCTAGGAAAAGGTAGTTGGTTCATTAATAAAAATTCCATTTTCTTCTTTCTCTAATTTCTCTCTCAACTCTCTCTCCTCTTTCTCTCTCTAAATCAACTCACTTTCTTTATCTATTTTCTTGATCGATTCGTGGTTTGTTATATGAAGTGAAGTGTTATACGGGATCCTACACAAACAAGCATTGAAGTTTAAAGTTCAAAGTTACAAGAGAGATCTCAATGATCATCCTTTAGGGGGAGATTGTTACGAATAAGAAAATGATGATCATTAATGCAATCAAAGAAAGATCTCAATGATCGTCCCTTAGGGGAAGATTGTTAGGATTGATAAAAGTGACGCTCTTATTGAGATAAAAGTCTTGTAATAAATAGAGAAATAATATTGTGTAATAGGTTAGGTGAAAGGTTCTTGACTAAAATAAAGTCACAAGACCCAATAAATAGTTAAAGTCTAAAAGAGAAGAGCTCTATGCTCATTCTTGTAAATGGGAATAATACCTCACCACCACCTCATTTGTGAGGTGTGTCTTGTGTGTGTTCTCTTAATCTTATTTTATCTTTTCTCTAATCCTTCTCCTCCCTCTTTCTCTTTCTACTTTCTAATCTTTCTCTCTTTAGACTAAACACTCTATTGCTTATTGATCCTGAATTCAAGACCTCACATACAGCGAATACAAGGTCGGGTCTGCTGGCAGTGAGGTACATCAGGGAGCCGACCATACTACGAAAGCGAGTCTGGTCAACTGGAATCCCTAAGGGGTCCTCATCTAGTTTGAGTCGATCCACCATGGGTGTATCACCACGGTCACACGAATTCATCCTAAATTTCTTTAATATTTCAAGAGCAAATTTTGATTGATTAATAAAAATGCCTCTGGGATTTTTAGAAATTTGTAAACCTAGGAAAAAAGACATTTGTCCCATCATTGACATTTGAAATTTAGAACTCACTTCATTGGAAAATATGCCACACGCTTTAGGGTCGGTTGAGGAAAATATGATATCATCAACATATATTTGAACAAGAAGAATATGTTTGTCTGTTTTCCTAGTGAATAGGATCTACTGCACCCTTAGAAAAGTTGTTGTCTAGAAGAAATCATGACAAGGTATCATACCACGCCTGATGAGCTTGCTTTAAATCGTACAAAGCCTTATTCAGACGATAAACATGTGTCAGATGGTCTGGATCAACGAAACCCTCTGGTTGACTAACATAGACTTCTTCCTTCAAGTCGCCATTAAGAAATGCTGTCTTGACATCCATTTGATAGATGGTCATATTTTTACTGGCGGCATTGGCGATGAAGATTCGAATAGCCTTGATACGTGCAACTGGTACAAATGATTCCTTGAAATCAATACCCTCTTCTTGTTGATATCCCTTGGCCACTAATCGAGCCTTGTTCTTTAGAACATCACCGTACTTATCAAGCTTAACTTTGTAAATCCACTTAAGAGCTATGATTATGACACAGTCTGGTTGAGGTACTAATTCCCATACTTGAAGTCGATCAAATTCGTGAATCTTATCTTGCATAGCTTAAAACCAGCAATCTTCAGTTATTGCAGATTTGAAGTTCTTTGGTTTGACTTTTGACAGTACAGAGTTATACAAGCACCACAAGGCATCGGTAGCTAGTTGTTTTCTGGTAGATACCAGCCGAGAGGGATTGCCAATAATATTATTCAGCGGGTGATCTTTGCTCCATTTTCTGAGTTGATGAAGTGTTTGAGTAACATAAGGAGATTTTGATGAACTAAGATCCCCAGATGATGATGCTTTAAAACTAGGTTCCAGAGCAAATACGTTTATGAAGGGATCATTATCAACAGGAGCAAAAGGATTGTTTTCCATGAGAGTAGATTCATCTGCAACACCTTGATGTAAACTTGGAGATTGTAATGCCGAAGATGATGGTGAATGACTTAGAGAAGGTGCATCTTGATCAATGGTAGTAGATGAAGGTGTACCGGCTGAAGTGACTAAAACTGAAACTGCTAGAGCAGGAGAGACCGGTCTTTCAATACGAGTAGGTTCCAGGTATTCATCGAACATTGGATGGAATAAAATCTCTAGTTCTTTATTTGTGGGGGGTACATAAAGTGCTACAGGAACCGGATTTGGTACGAGCCCTGAACTTATCTGTCCAGGCGTAAAAAACATAGGAGCGGGTCCTGTACTGAGTTGCACAGGAGCTATTTGCTCAGTTAGCTCATCAAATTAAACATGAATAGTTTCCATAATTCGTCGGGTTCTTTTGTTGTAGATTCTATACCCTTTCCTGCTAGGTGCATAACCAACGAATATTCCAATATCAGCTGTTGGTTGTAATTTTCCAAGATCTTCGCTGTCATTTGTAGGGTAACAAAGAGCACCAAAGATACGAAAAAAAGGTAAGATCAGGCTTCTTATCATGCACTAGCTCATATGGGGTTTTGTTATGAAGAGTGTGAATGAGGGATCGGTTTTGGGTGTAACAAGTAGTAGCCACAACTTCTGCCCATAGAAACATCAGAGCATTGGAAGATATCAGCATTATCCTAGCGGCCTCTACAAGAGTACAGTTCCATCTTTCGACAACGCCGTTCTGCTGTGTAGTCCTTGGAACTGTCTTTTGGTGAAAAATGCCGACACGTTCATAATATGCAGTCAAATCTTTATTGACAAATTCTGTGCCATTGTCGATATGAATGTATCTAATAGTTTTGTTGAGACCAACTTGTATTTGCTTTAGAAATTTGATGACGACCTCTAGGGTTTCATCTTTCGATCTTAAAAAATTAACCCAAGTAAACCGAGAATAATCATCAACGATGACTAAGATGTATTTCTTCCCATTAATTGTTTTCACTCGCATCCGTCCACATAAATCCATATTAAGGGTATTAAGAACTTCCAAGTTGGTGTTTTCGGTTTTGGGTTTGTGGGTATGCTTTTTGCTCTTTCCTAGTTGACATGCAGAGCAAATATGATCTTTCTCAAACTTCAATCTAGGTAAACCTTTGACTAAGTCCTTTCTTGCTAGGTCATTGATGGTACCGAAGTTCAAGTGGTTTAAACGACGATGCCATAACCATGATTTGTTCTTGGAGGCCTTAGACAACAAGCAAATGGGAGAGGACTTCATCATGTCTTTAACCGAGATAGTGTACAAATTAGAACTGTGAGAACCTTTAATTAATTCAACACCATTTGTATCTCGAACATAACATGAATGTTTCCTGAATGCAACTTCCAAATCAGAGTCGCAAAATTATCCGACAGAGAACAAATCGTGTCCTAGTCCTTCCACATAGTATACCCTAGAGATTACACTGTCATCAATCACATAATCTCCATAACCCATAATAGCACCAAAGTGGTCATTCCCGAATCTAACTGTCCCGATGAACTTTTTCATGAAATTCCTGAGCTGTGAGTGATCCCCTGTCATATGTTTTGAGCAGCCTGAATCCAAATACCAAAGGACGATCTGTACGACCTGCATTTGAAAACAGATAAAGATGGAGAGTTTGGAAAGTTGGATCCCTAATTTTGGTTGGGTTCCTGTTGGTTAGCACAAGTAATAGCAGATTGCATATTTAAAGACCCGTGTCATTTTATTGAATGACAATTTTTTTCTAGGTCTAAATGTTATCGATAAATAAACGGAAGGACATGTCTTTGAAAAATATTTTTGGTATTTTCTATTTTCCTGATTTTTTATGGTGTTTTGTTGGTTTTATTTTTTGTATTTTCTTTTTGGATTTTAGCTATATACTTATAGGCCATAGGATTATAGCGAGGATATCTTTTACTCTCTTCTCTTCTCCTGAAGACGTTTAAGGGGTTTCCGGGAGACATAACGGGAGTAGAAATTCGAACCGCTCTCTTGGTAATGCTTTGGTGAATATGTCCGCAAGCTGATAATCAGTTGTCACGAAGTACAATTAACCACGCCTTTCTTAACTTGCTATCTTATAAAATGGTGTCGTATGTCAATGTGCTTGGACCGGGAGTGCTGGACATTATTGTAGCAGAGAGCAATGGCACTGCGATTGTCACAATACAGGGGAATCTTATTGGATGCAAAGCCGTAGTCTGTAAGCTGTGATCTCATCCAAAGTATCTGAGCACAGCATCCAAGATTGGCCAATGTATTCAGCCTCTCTGTAAGTTGAGTTCGGCAGTGCTCTTTGTTTCTTTGGATGACCTGCTGACTAATTTAATCTCCTCAAGGAATGAGCCTTCTGACTTTATTCTTCGTGTATCTTAACAACTGCATGGTCCGCATCTGCATAGGCCGTTAGTGCCATAGCGGTGTCTTTCGGATACCAAAGACCCTAATTAATGGTTCCTCTGAGATACCGAAAGACCCGTTTAAGTGCTTTAAGGTGCTTTTTGGTAGGCGAAGCCTGATACCTAGCACACATGCATACAGCGAATACAAGGTCGGGGTCTCGGCTGGCGTGTGGTACTTTGGGAGTCGACCATTATACGGAAGCGAGGAGTTTGGTCAACTGGAATCCCTAAGGGGTCCTCATCCAGTTTAAGTCGATCCACCATGGGTGTATCAACAGGGTCACATAAATCCATCCCAAATTTCTTTAATCATTCAAGGAGCAAATTTTGATTGATTTAATAAATAATGCCTTGGGATTTGAGAACTTGTAAACTAGGAAAAAAGACAATTTGTCACCAATCATTTAACATTTGAAAATTTAGGAACTCATATCATTAGAAAATATGTCCCACGCTTTAGGGTTCGGTTCTCGAGGCAAATTTATATCATCTACATATAGTTTGATCAAGCAAGAATTTGTTTGGCCTATTGTCTCCGAGTGAATATTGTCGGATTACTTCACCTTTGGAAAAGTTTGTTGTCCAGAAGAAATATGACAAGTATCTCATACCACGCCGAGGAGCTTGCTTTAAACCGTACTAAAGCTTCTTCAGACGATAAACATGTGTCGGATGGTCTGGATCAAACGAAACCCTCTGTTGACTAACATGAGACTTTCTTTCTGTCAGAACTCGCCTTTAAGGAATGCTGGCTTGACATCCATTGATCGGTTGGTCAAGTTTGTTATGGGGCATTAGCGATGAAGATTTGAATAGCCTCGATACGTGCAACCGGTGCAAATGATTCCTCGAAATAAATACCCTCCTTTGTCGATACCCCTTGGCCACCAACCTAGCCTTGTTCTTCAGAACATCACCATACTCTTCAGTTTAATTTTATAAATCCACTTGAGAGCTATAATAATGACATACGTATTGTTGAGGCGGTTACTAATTTCCATACTTGAAGCCGATTAAACTCGTGAATCTCATCTTGAATAGCTTGAAACCAATAATCTTCAGTTATTGCAGATTTGAAGTTCTTGGGCTCAACTTTTGACAGTACAGTTATACAAGCACCACAAGGCATTGGTTGCAAGTTGTTTCCTGGTGGATACCGGACGAGATAGATTGCCAATAATATTATCCAGTGGGTGATCTTTGTCCTTTTCTGATGACTGTTGATAGTAGTTTGAGTGACATAAGGAGATTCTGCTGAACTAAGATCCCCAGATGATGATACTTCAGAACTAGGTTCCAGAGCAAACACGTTTACGAAGGGATCATTGTCAACAGGAGGAAAAGGATTGTCTTCCATAAGAGTAGATTCAGCTGTAACGCCTTGATATAAACTTGGAGATTTGTATGCTGAAAGATGACGGTGATATGACTTGGAAGAAGGTGCATCTTGATCAATGGTAGTAGTATGAGGTATTGTACCGGCCTGATTTCGTTCAATTGACTGAAAGTGACTAAAACTGTAAACTGCTTGGAGCAGGTGAGCTGGTCTTTCAACACGTGTTAGGTTCCAGGTATTCGTCGATACAGTGGTGGAATAAAATCTCCAATTCTTTTATATGAGGGAGTTACATAAGGTGCTGCAGGAACGGGATTTGGTACGAGCCTTGAAACTTATTTGTCCAGGCTGCTCAGAAAGTAGGAGCGGGGTCCTGTATGTGAGTTGCATAGGAGCATAAGGCTCAATAAGCTATCGAATTGAATTCGAATAGTTTCATAATCGTGGGTTCTTTTATTGTTAGATTTTATTCCTTTCCTGCTAGGTGCATAAACCATTGGAAATATTACAATATCAGCTGTTGGTTACGATTTTTCCAAGATCTTCGCTGTCATTTGTTGGGTAACAAAGAGCACCAAAGACACGGAAAAAGGTAAGATCAGGCTTCTTATCATGCACCAGCTCATATGGGGTTTTGTTATGAAGAGTGTGAGTGAGGGATCGGTTTTAGGTGTAACAAGCAGTAGCCACGGCTTCTGCCTATAAAAACATCAGAGCCTTGGAAAATATCAGCATTGTCCTAGCGGCCTCTACAAGAGTACGGTTCCGTATTAAGACTTCCGCTGTTTATGCTTGTGTTATGATTATGTATGCTTTTGATGTCACACCATATTTGTAATACTTCTACCCATTTGGGTCGGGGAGTTACATGTACACACACTTTTATATCTAGTCGACTCTCATATGATGAACACACACTTTTCTAGATTGATACCTAAACCAGATGCCCTGCCTCACTTTATAAACTAGAGAGGCTAGGGTTTACAATAAAAACCTAGCTTACATAGGAATCTAACATAATTTATCACATTAAGTCCTTGTTGTTTCATCTTTCTTCATTTGTGCATATGTAGTTTTATAATCATCAAATCTGAGATCCCAACAATCTTCCCCTATTTGATATTACAAAACAATCTTCATGAAAGAAACAATGCTTCCCCTTGACTTAAGATCTTCTTAAACATGTCACCACACATTATAAGCTGCAAACCATATCTCTTTATTTCTTGTAGTCTTCTTCCCCTTTTTGTAATCATCCAATAGGGGTCTTCTGAAGATATGCAACTTGTAAACACTTCCCCTTAAGTGGTGCATGTATATGGTTAAACATTTAATCAATAAGCTTCCCCTGAAACCAATATGTTTACCATCTCTTGAATTTTGAACTCTGTAGGCTCTATGTAGTGATTACTGATGAAGAAAACTGAGTATAACGAATTTGATGAAGAAGTAGAATCTCCTAAACTTGTGTCTTATGTCTTGCACTATCCACATGACGTCAAACTCATACCAAGACCAAAATCAAAGTAGATCGCAATCTCTTAACAAAATCCTCAACTATATGAGACACTAAGCACTACAACGTAACTCCTTAAAGTGATAGCAAATGTGAGCTTTGAGCACCATAAGAAAAATCACACACCTTTGCTAGATTCGTCAAGTCTTTGTCAACACCATTTAAGCACGAATAAGTTATCTTCAAACGTTGTAAGCCGTTTTAAGATATAATAAGAACACGCATCTGTGAAACTCAACTACAACATCTAATAAGCAATATTCAATTGTCTTCGTAATCACATCTTCAAATAATCCCAAAACGAGCCATAAAATCAATAAGAATAAACTGTTGTGAAAAACAATTCCATCTGAGATCCAAACGCGTCTGTTGTCCAACATCGGACAATGCTAGCAGTATAAAGTACTCTGGCAGTACTAAAAATCAAACCCAACAGTACTAATACTAGAAAATACCTATCAATACTAACTGTTATATGCTAGCAGTACAAACATCCAATCAACATCCTGACAGCAGTAAGCAGCACCAAACCAACCCATACTATACGTGAACACTTCATAGCAGCGGCTAAAATCCATCAAATTCTAGCCTATGATCTTTGAGTTAAATTCGGGCCATCATCTTGTACAAGCAGCTTTAAAAATTAACGAGTAGTACTAACTTGTTAAAACAAACAGTATCAACATATATTCCTTTGAACCATACAATCTGCTACTTATAATATCCACGTCCAAATATAGAGAAAGTCAAAGATAATCCCTAAAATTTAGGAATATTATTTCAAAAAGATTTCATTCCCCTACTTGCGTCGTATCATTTAACTGCTTCCATAACTCCACCATGATTCATGCAGCCTTTATTTGACAACATATCTCATTCCTTAATTACAAACCATTATAATTTGCTGCGTTCATTCGAACACCAGAACCACATCTCATCACAAATGGCCAAACAGAAAATAAACGACCTGCTTCTTCTTTTTCTGTTTTATTATGTTAGGGTTTGTAAACAAAAACCCTAAACAATTCAACGATTACCTTCTATAGAAATTACATAGGGTGTGTTCATGAACATCAGCAATCATCACCATAACATCAGGTATAAATAATCAACCAGCAACATCATCAACGAATACCCATCTTTATTCCATATATCTTCTCAGAATGAATGCATATATCACCATAAAACCTAATAGCAGTACAAACACAAATAGGTTGGCAGTATTAACATATGAAGTGGTAGTACTAACCAAGTAATTGGCAGTACTAACTTCCAGATTTTGCTTCTTCACCTCTTATATAAAAATAACACGATCCCTGTAAAGATTCCTGCTGCATATAATCTTCCACAAGAAACCTTAAACTATGCGTTTTCTTTTCATCATCGATACTAGCAGACCTTCATTCGATATCATATCAGAACAACAACATGAACTAGAAAACATACCATGGAACCTGCTATTTCGAACAAGAATGAATCATAAATATCATCATGACCACGTCACAGATCAGATCACCAATTCAGAAGCCTTCTTGTGTTTTTGCTGCTGCTGCCTTGAAACGAATTAGGGTTTACATAAAAACCCTAATTGCCAAGCACACCTTTTTATTAAAAATCAGAAAAATTATACATGAAAACCTTGTATAAACCCTAGATATCAAGAGCAACCCGCTCTGATACCACATTTTGAAACCTGATTGTTGGCTTCATAGATCGTTTTACCTATCTAGGATATAATAACCTTGAATGACATGAAGCACAAAGGAATAACAAATAAGAACATCAATGTTATCACAAGGTTTTCTTTATTCATACTAATAATAAACTATAAACTAACTAATACACTAACTACTAATAAGCTAACTATTAGACTCTCATTGGAGAGATCTAACTATGATGGATGATCAAAACCAGACGCCTACATCTCTTTATATACTAGAGATGCTAGGGTTTACAAGAAAACCTAGCTTACATAGGAAGCTAACTTAATTTATCACATTAAGTCCTTGTTGTTTCATCTTTCTTCATTTGTGCATATTTAGTTTTGTAATCATCAAATCTGAAATCATAACAAATGACCTCGGTGAGATAACATTCCTTGGTTTGTTCAAAACCCCTTTCCCCTTCAGTGAGCCCAGTTGGTGTAATTCTCTTTTTACAGGTTTTTTCAAATCTTAAAAAAAGTTGTATGAGTGTAAAAATATTAATTTTCACTTGACTCTTTATTGGAAGCACCCTAAGGACAAGCGTTGCAGGTGTATTTGGCGGATACACCGCCAACGCTTTAATTGGTCTTGAGGTAGTGGTCTGCTTTTTGAGAGCTTCTTCTATCATCTTGATGAGATCTTGAGACCAAAATATTTGCTCAAGGGTCAATTGCTTTTGTGGTGTGAAGGTCGCTAAATAATTCTCTTTTGAGTAATCAGGTGGTGCAATCTTAACCTTATGAGTCACACACTCTGGGTCTTTTATTTTGTCATTCATTTTCCTCCTAGTGATTTCAGCTATCTCTAGGGTATCCTCTGTGTTGTGCACTAAAGCCGGAACAT
>BQNB010128727.1:0-16017 GCA_026074375.1 Tanacetum coccineum
GGTTGTATGATTTTACAAAATCAAAGTATGGATTTGTTTTTATGGCCAATTGTTGCCGTGAGTTTTGGAGAAGAAAAGAGAGAAAGAAATGAAGTTTTTGTTAAGTATAGAAGTTGTAAACATTTCTCATGCATGCATGGCTATTTATAGTATAAATATCTTGCTAAATTAACCCTAGTTACTTTCTAACCCTAGTTAAGTTAACATGAAAAGTTGAAAAAAGGTGTAAGATTACTTTTACTAAATATCTAGATATTATTTACAACTTGTAAACTTTGAAAAGTCTTGGTCTCATCTCATAAAATTCGGCATATATATATATATATATATATATATGATGTAATTTTTGATTATTTTGAGTATTGGGTATAATCGTGGGTATTCGTTTAGGCGTAGTTAGGTTTTAGAACTTCCGGGTATGCCTAAACGTATTTTATTATGAAACGTAAGCATTTTACGTAGCCAATAAAAATAAGATGAACAAAGTTATTAATTATCCTCATAATAATCATATAACACTTGCTTGATGTAAACATTTAATTGTTTAATGCCCGTTTACATTGTATGATCATTTTCAGTCTACGCGATTTAGCTTAACGATTAAAATTAAAAGTGAACGCGTACGAGAAAAAAAAAATAGTGAAATTAAATAGTATTGTAAATGACCTGAAAATACGGAATGTTACATCTTATAACCTTAGGCAGAAACCAGGTCAATGCATAATCTATCGGTAATCACAAAAATGATTCTAATATTAAAGACAAGTCATTATGGACCCAGTGATGCAATGCATAACCCATCACAGCTACTTAGGCTTCTCTCAAAAGAAGTTTGTTTCATTTCTCACGGAGATGAACAAGCTTCTATCGGCTTTCTCATTCCGAGATCGTTGATATTGAAAATGTGGCAGTCCGCTCCAGCCTCCGATCACCAAATAATAAAAAGTGCACTTATAGAGTCTAGAGCCAACGATATCAATAAAAAATCTCATTAGGACACAGATTCCTATATACAATTGTTGTTCATCATTAAGAACATAACTTGTTTAAGAGTCCTACGTATTATCCTTGTGATATTTGCCAGAACATCAGAGTGATACTCTTTAGTATTCACAATGACGATGGAAATCCTTCTAAAGTCAACATCAAATAGCTCTGCGGTAGGTGACTTATGGGATTATATATAAATCAAGCTTGTGTCAACTGGATATCAATTTTGGTCCAGTAAATGAATTGACGACTCAATCTTAAAGATAGTAACTATCTGATTCACTCTTATCGTGTTGTCTGCTTTGAGATGCTCCAGTAATGAGAACGGCTAGTGCAGATGCGAAACCCTGCCAAGGAGATTTTTTTGACTTCTACCTGATCACAAGTAGTATTTATACTGATTAACGAGGAACCATGGTTATAGCAATCGTATTCGACGAAGTGACAAAGACACTTTCGTCCATATATGCTTTTTATCACTAACTTATACATGCAGGTTTTCTTGACGGTAGCAACATCTATTCCATGATGAGTCAAGATTCACTACCACATGCTAATGATCAATCGACAAAGATAAATACATGGTGAAAGCTCAAGTACATATCTCAAAGTCTTCCGCGAGCTCTGATGTACAAGAACTTCCTCAAAGAACATCAATGAAAATATGGCAAGCAGATCAAGTATAATATCAATGTTGAGGGATATTGTTAGCAAGCTTTCAAGATAATGAGCATGTGGGTAGAGACACAAGATCGCAAGACGGCACAAGATTTCAGGATAAAGATTTAAAGATCTCAGAGTTTAAGATGAAGTCAAGGCTAAAGACCAAGATATCAAGATTAAGACAAAGATATAAAGTCAAAGATCAAAATCCAAGATCACAAGCATGCAAAAGGAATGTCAAAAGAATTCCCAAGTACACAAGGATCCAAGACTCAAGACGTCACAAGAAGTGAAGCCATTATTGCAATGACCACCTCTTAGGGGGAAATTGTTAGCCTCATTTTTAGTAAAGTGATGGTCATTATTATTCCCGAGCCTTGCATAGAATTAATATAGTTAACGAGAATTATCTTAAGCTAATTGGGCCTGACTTGCGGGCTTAAAAGCCTATTAGTGTTATATTTGGCCCAATAAGGCTAAGCCTTTGTAAGATACTATATAAACCCTTCCTAGCTTGTTAGTAAGGGTGTTGCTTCTCATTTTCTAATAGTGAAAGCCTCCATTTTTCTTTCTTTTACTTTCTCTCTCTAGCTCTTTCTCTCTAAGATTTCATGTGTGTTTCATATGATTTGATGTGTTAACAAACAGAGGCAGGCACAGCCGAGTGAGCAATCTTATATGGCTGGATAATGGCAACCTCAAGGAGAGGACTTGCAGCGGCCTCAGCTATCTTAGTAAGAAAAGAGAACTAGGTGGAAGGAAGAGCATCAACGGCCTTGTTAAATTCAGCTTCGGCACCAATAAAGAAGTGGAAAACATTTTGAGAAGCTTTTTTGAACTCAACATCTGTGCGCCCCATACGCAAACCTCTCTTAACACCAGAAGTAATGGCAAGGTACAATATGGAAGCAAGAGTAGCATTGAATTCATCAATAGATAAAAACCTCTGGACAAGGCTATCAATATCCGAACTAACAAAGTGAGCAACTTCACTTCTAAGGTCGTTAAACCGATGCTCCACAGTAGCAGCAGCATCCCTATATCCCTAAGACTTAGATATTTAAAGTGTGAGATCATTCTCTAAACCTTTCACGACAAGCGCTTGCTCAGATAACTTTGCATCGGTACGAGCTAACTCATCCAATGACCTGGCAGCAGCAGCTTCAGCCTCGGCAAGATGATCCCTCAACTTCTTATTCTTTTAACCCAAAGCAGACCAATCCTGCTGAACCCTTTCATTCTCTTTCTCCAAAGTAGAAATTTTAGAGTAAAGCTCGGAAAGGCTACCCACCTTGCATTTAACCTTTTCTCGCAAACGAGCATTAGAGGCAGCAAGACCAGCATACCAGGAATTCATTTACGTGCCATGAGAAATGAGTAGAACAGTAAGAACGTTCATCCGGTTAGAAAGTTGTGAAGGCGATAAAGACTCAGTCCTCTTAAGCTCCGTAGAAGTAATGGTCCGGTCCAAATCCCTTCTGCAAACATCATGATCCTTAAAAATCTCCTTGCATAAAATGTTGGCCTCCGGAGCATAGGGTTCATCCCACTGTTGCCTAGTGTATTCGGGAGAGTTACTACCCTCGCAATCAGCAAATGGGTAAGCCATAACATAAGGACCAGGAGCAAGAGGAAAACGAGTAAGATTGAAAGATATCTAATAGCATACAAGGTTAGGGAGAGGAGGTGGTTTTAGAGAGAAAGTGGTTGGATGAACATTTTAGAGAGAGAAAGTAAACATAGATTGAAGATGCATTAATGTGTGAAACAAATGAACAACCAACCACCTCTCTAAGGCATGAAGAGGTGTATTTATACCCTAATTGAGGCCGGCTATGGACTAGTTCATGGGCTTTGTCCATGGGCTTTTCCTAACTTGGCCTATTAAGGTTCCAAATAATACTTAACGAGCTAACGACAGTTATCTATGGAGTGACCGATACTTTCCTAGGATTTTCATATTCCTAACAATCTCCCCCTAAGGGAGGTGATAACGCTCCAAATATACATAAATTATCCCTCGAAAATACATTAAATATATACGTTAACGCATGAAATATTGCAAAGTTTGCTTGTCTATTGTGTAATATTCATATCAGGACCAAGAATAAAGAAAAAGGACTAACGATGCAAAGAAATCTAGTTAAATACACCAACGGTCATCACAAGAAGGATCTAGAAGAAAAAATAAAAGAGGAGTTAATGATTATAGCCAAAGTGCGGCGCACAATGTATTTTGTGCGACGCACTTCCATACGAATTGAATGTGATTTAATTAATCACGAAGTGCGCCACAATTTACCAAGTGCGGCGCACTTCTCCTGTAGTTACAAGGAAATGATTATGATTGATATAAATGATTGAACTTTCTAAATTCCTTTTTCCACAACTAATACCCAATCCTCTAGTATAAATAGAGCACGAATTAGAGGGGTAGAGGCATCCCATTATTCACTCAATTATCCATTTCTAGCTTGGAAATCATTTCCCAATTGTTTTAGTCAGTTATCCCTGAAGTTTTTTGACGGTTAACCCCAACCTTCCACATTTTCCGAGTTAGAGAAGGAAGGGGGAAATAAAAAAGTTACAGGAGTTTGAAGTTTGCTAGGTGGTTACCAAGTCAAAATTATTGTCTTGTTCATACAAGCATTGTAAATAATGGAATCTCTTACTCTTAAATTTTGGTAAAAACATTGTTTTTATAAAATTATAACCTTTTTTTTTGATAAAAATGAATGTTGGATTTTATTATGATATTCTATGTTTGTTATTATTATTTCGAGTAGACTAACATGTATTGGTTAAGTGCTATATGATAAAAAGGATTCAAACTTGACTTTGAATGGATCCTAACATATGAATAATTAATAAGCTTTCTGATTTTGGACTTGTATTCCTTTAATCATTTGTATGATACACCATTTTATCCCGTATATAGGCCGAAAGACTCCGGATAAGTTGATCGAAAGACTCCGGTTAAGTGATTGATTTCCATGTTGTTTGTCTATGACAACTAGACCTTAGCCTTGTGAGGATTGGCTAAGTAAACGAACATTAACCCAAGTACAAAAGGGTTTAACGCTAAACCACATGTCTAACGAGCTTGGCTTAGCAAGCTTATACTACTCATTATCAAACATGAAATTACGCTTAAAGCATTCTTCATAATAAAAGATAAAGGTCGAAAGGGTTTTTCATTATGAATAATAGATAATCTTTCTAAGTAATTAAACATTCTTAAATCGATTATAATTTCATTTGTGAATCATTCATCTACTCAAGTTTGTCCATAATGTTTCTTGGTCCTTAACCAAACATGTCCTTTTTATCTTGAATTTAATCATTATCTTTAGATCCGTGACAGTCTATAAGATAAGTACCTTTTTCGTAATTTTCTCGACTATTTCTTAGAAAACCCAATCCCGTGTAACGACCTGGTCTTACCTAAAAATTATACTACATATGTGGGTTATACTTTTACCCGTGTGTTTCCCTATAATAAATCGGTACTATCAGTCATTATAAATTTAAAGCTTTTGAAACACATCAAAGTTTTTGGCGCCGCTGCCGGGGATTGATTCTATTCTTGAATTAGTCATTATAATTTTACAACCAAAATTTTCAAACTCGCCGTACAATTTTCTGCAAACTGACCAAATTTTCTTCAGAAAGTGCGCCGCACATACACCTTGTGCGCCGGTTTTTCTGCAAAAACTCAAAAGTACGCCGTACTTTAACCAAGTACGCCGCACTTGCTGCCCCTTTCACAAACAGAACCAGTTCTAAGAGAAAAACACACCAAAACATCAACCCTAAAAATCATAAAATGTAAATTGACCATTTTGGAAATGTGGAGTTTATTCCTTGTGTTCATGATTGTCAACATCTTGTATTTTTACATTAAAATTAAAAAAACCAAAAAGAAATGTTTGATGCATTGCTTGTTTAAATTTATAAACACCTATGTGCGTTTCTTATTTTCTAAGTGTTGCCTGTTTAACTTTAATATTAAAAATAATAAGAAAAATACAAATACAAAAATTAAAATTCAGAAAGTACGCCGCACTTCTTATGAAGTACGCCGCACTTTCCTGCCTGAAACCAAACAGATTAATTGTTTCCTCGTTTTTGAACAAAAATTGCTTGTATTAAAAAAATTCTATCTGTTTATTGATAATTTGTAAGTGTAAAAAGCTATTGCTATTTGTTTTAACTAACCCACTAACGGTTATTTTAATGTTGTCGTATTCTATAAGAATTATGGACCCAAATTCAAGTCTTAGAAAAATTTGCTTGGGAGACAAGGTGATTGAGATATCAAGTGACAAAATCGAAGGATTGGGAGATTAGAATTCTCTAGAATATCAAGACACAACTGGTAGTAAAGGAAAGAAAGTGGTGAACACATTCAGTTTCTACAGGATGGAAACAGACGAGATTAGTGAACGGTACATAGCACCATGCTTTGTAAATGGTTTGGAAGCATATGATGGAGAAATCAACTTAGCACTTGATGAGAACCTGATATCGAATGAGTACGCGGTTAAGTTATGTTTGGACTATGAAATGAGGAAAGGTAAAAAAATTAGTTAAGAAAGAGCTGATCATTGCCTTGAAGGGAGAAATATATTTTGTGAAGTTTATCATAAACCCTAAGGAAGATGATGTTGAGCCTGGAGTAATTTTGGGAAGATCATTCCTAAGATTGGCTAAAAGAATTGTTGACTTTGGGAACGGAGTTATCACTATTTATCCTGAACCGGATCCATTTCAGGATGATTCAGAAAAAACAGGAAAGAGCTCAGACGATTAGGATCAATTGCTTGATTTTAATTTTGATGATGTACCAAAATTTAGAGAAGAAATTCCTCTGTTAGTGTGTAAGATGGGGAAGATCAACCAGAACAAAAAGAAAGCAATAGAGAACCTTAATCTATTTTATCAAGATATTAGACAGTCCTCGTCAGTTGGGAGACATCTGACTCAGGAAGAGGCGGAAAAGGAGGAATTAGCAATCAGAATTAGCCAAAGGTATGCTGTACTAGAAGAAGAGAGGCCAGTAATTGAGACGATGGCCTACCATGATAAATACAAGAAGATACTCGATGAAATCTGGAAAGATATGGTGAAATTAGATGGAAAGACGGTGAAAAAGATGCGGTAAAAAGGATTCAAGGAGAAGCATTAAAGGAGAAAAACGATCCTGGAGCTTTCATTTTTCCTATTAGACTTGAAGGGAAAGTTAACGAAAATGCAATGGCAGATACTGGTTCGGACATGAACACTATGCCATACCGAATCTATGAACAGTTAGGAAGGGATGATTTGAAAAATGAAGATAGAGGGATCACGATGATAGACCACACTCAGGCAGAAGTTATGGGAAAACTTAGCAATGTTCTCTGTCAAGTAGGAGTCACTACATTGATTGCCGAGTTCCTAATCTTGGATATTCTGATTGATCGTGATTCACCGATAGTTGTTGGCCGAGGGTTCTTGCGTACGATGGGTTGTATGATAAATACCTCGGATAGAATTTTTTTAACCTTTGATGTGTTTTGTCACCAAACCTTCCGTGCTGCAAGGTCAGATTATATGAGAAATAAAGAAAGTGATAGTGATGATGAGAGGAGTATGTGATAAAGAAAAATAAGTTCGGAGCACTAATATACGACCCAAGACCTGCTCCATATTTGAACTGTACCAACCCTGAGGATCGTGAGTCAGCTATACAGCGGGTAACAAACCCGTTCTGAAAAATTAGTGTTTGGAAGAAAGCAGTTAGCTTCCTTGGCTTATTACCAGCACCACTTAAACAAGTCAACTGGAAGCCTGATTATAAAGGCTCATATACTAAAGAAGAAGAAGCAACATGGCAATGGAGAACGGAAATAAGGATAACTAATCCATATGGGAACATCTATTTACAAGGGTTCACAACAAAGAAAACGGACCGAAAATTATCAAAGTACCACAAGTTGAGTGATATCATGTCGCCCAACTGGTTTATGGAATAAAATATTATATCAGCTTGAAATAAAGGAGTAGCTATATACTCCCTCTCTATGTTTAATGATATGTTTTTATAAAAATAAAAATCATATGTATAATCCATAATGGGTTACATTTGATGTACAGATGTTAATCCGATATATAATATATGATATGAGATTAATCTAAATTATTAAGATGGATTGGAGTTATGTTTAAATTTGGTGTATAATGAGTTTAAAAAAAATTATATATATATAAAGTACGCCGCACTTAGGGTAAGTGCGCCGCACTTTTGCGCAAATTTCCTTGATAAAACTTCTCAAACACGATTTCAACCCATTATAAAAATTTTCTCACATACACTCAAACACAAAATCGCCAGGTTTCTATCAAAAACAAAGAAGAAATATCAAAATTCAACCCATCAACCTTGTAATCATGCCTAGGGTATGTTGATTTCATTCCTTAAATTGGTTTATTATTAATTTGTTAAATTCCTTGATTATTAGGGTTAAGCTTAATTAGATTAGTAAATCCTCAATCCATATTTCGTATGAACATTTAGCCCTTAGAATTATGATATTTAGAAGCTATTTTACCCGTGCATGCTTGATATTGATTAAATCTGAAAGTGCACTATTCATATTATGAATTTATATTTAAAATTAATTATTGAAAAATCATAAAATTCGTAATTATCCTTTTTCAGCCCAGAAAGTACGCCGGTTTTTTACCAAAACCGCCGCACTTTTCTTATATTCCCAGGAAGTACACCGCACTTCAGGGAAGTGCGCCACACATTACACCTCAGAGAGTAACAGATTATTTTAAAACTATCAAAACACTCGCCAATCATGCTAAATCATTTCTAACATAACCATAACTTTATTGTTGATTTTTTTATGTGTAGACTTCAGGAACACACGACAGAGAAGCCGGATCATCACGATCCAAACGCTCAAGATACAAAACTGCGGAAGAATTATTGCTTCCACAAGTTCACCATGAGTTTTTGCTATGGGAAGGATGCACCCGAGATGCTAAGTCTAGGTACAACACTAGATTGGCCTAATTGCTTCCTAGACACATTTACTCGCCTTGTATCATAAACTGGGATGTGTTAAACCGAATAGGTTGTGATGGAGAAATTGATGATATGTTAAGAATTAGGGTGAGAGAAGCTGAATCAGAGGAAGAGATATTTACTTCGGTGGCTTGGATTAGGGCCTTCAATATCAATGAACCAATCTATGCCGAATTTTGCCATGAGTTTTATTCTACCTATGAATTTGATGAAGTATGTGTCGATGATGAACTGCAATCAAAGAAGATCATCAGGTTTAGACTTGGTGGACGTGCCCACAATTTGACTTTGTTGGAGTTTGCTCGTAGATTGGGATTATACCAAGCAGTTGAGCTAGAGGAGGATGGTTTTAATGTTTACTTTGAAGGAGGATTACGTAGTGATGATAATTTTAATGCTACGAATTATTGGTTGAGCATTATTCGAGAGGAAAACCTTAGTTTGTCTAAGAGTCACACTTCTACTTACAGTTTATGTCAAAGGACACCTGGGTATGACAAGGTACAAAAGAATGATTTGTGGCTTCTGAGTATGTTTGATGCTAGGCACCAAAATGGATATACGAATGTAGCTTGGGTGATTGCAAAATGGATGAAAAAGAAAGGAGCTGGGACCCAAAAAGAGAGTCAATTTTGCTGTGGACAGTTTATTTTAAAGCTTGCTAGAAAATGCAGAGTGTTAACTAAGGATGTGATGAGGAACTTGAGTGCTCTAATTTATTGTAGGGATTTGGATACAACTACACTTAGAGATTTGATCGATTCTGATGGCAAACTTATTCCTGAAGACCCACAACCAGGTGTGCCTAGAGTTGGTATCCCTAGACCTCCGAGAGCATCTATGCAAGATTTATATGACAGGATGGGTCGTATGGAGATATGTCAGGATGCGATAGAGCGGATGGAGTACAGGCAGTCATACCACTAGGATAGATATCATGGAGTGTTTGAGCATATGGCTGGGGTTTATGGTGTTCCACTATAGGGAGCCTACAACCCACGTAGTTACGCTCAGCCACAGTATGACCAGTACTATCAGCAGTACCAGCCACAGCAGCAGCATGATGATGACGAGTAGTGTCGAGATGACACGAGTTGGTTACGTGACTGCATGTTTGGGTCACGTGTGTTTCAAAAACAATTTCTTTAAGCATTATTATTATTATTATGGTGTGTAAAATGCCTTTGTTGGCATTTAAAACAATTTTATCGTACCTTATATTATTAATCTATTAGGAATATTATTACTATTTGTACGCTATGCAATGTCTATAATTAGAACAGTAAAAGAAAGAGAAGGCACGAGACGAATTGGCGCAAAGAAAAGATTCAGAGTACAGGTCACAATTGAAAAGTATATTTCACTTTTCTATTTTATCTTTTCTGTATAATATTTCACATTGAGGACAATGCTCATATTAAGTATGGGTGGGGGTGAGATAAACTAGAAAAGTTCTGGAAAAAAAATATAAATATATATAAAGTTTTTAAAAATAAACATTTTATGATCACATACAAGCAATCCGACTCAGGATTGATAACATTACTAGCATATTTATATTACCCAGAAATTGTGAGGATTAGAATTTAAGGATTCATGTATCCATTTTTGATACCTAAGATGATTTTATCTTTAGCTTTCTCGAGTTAAGGAGTGAGCAATTTCAAGTGTCTCATCCGTTGTTACGGCTGTGTATTTGTAGTTTTGTCGCCTTTTCTAGAGCATTGTTATCGATTTAAATTATATGAGTGTGCCGGTGATTTGTTAATTCTAGAACTTGTGCTTGAAATCTTAATGAGACCGCAGTAAGAACACGTTCGCGTGTTATAAACATTTTACTGATTTAAAGGTGATAAAAATATAAATATAAGTAAACAATAAATTTTGTTTGAAAAGATTTTTAACTAAATTATCTGAAATTTTGTCCGTTCAAATTAAGGAGCTCAAGTGTTGCTATTTTATGTAAAAGAAGTGTGCTGATCTTAAGTATGAGGGGGAAAACAAGTTTCCCCCAAATGAAAAATTGAATTCAAATATATATATATGAGAAAAAGGATGATATAAGTGAATAGTTGGTTAAATTACGGGTAAAATGGATTATGATTTATTTAAAAACCTTTCTCAACAAATAATAAATATTATCACTAAATAAAATTACCTCTTTTAACGTTTATGTTTGGTGCTTACGCCATGTCGGTGAAGTTTAGTTTCTTGTACAAGCCTATGGTAATTTAAACATTTCATGACTGTGCGTATGAGCGACTTCCGTTTACTATTATTTTTTAAGCGAGTATGAAAGAGAACTTATCTATGAAAAAATCGTGAGTTGCTTTGTCGCGTTATCTTTGCTTGTGATCATTAATTTGTTTTACCAAACGAAATTCTTTCGCTTTGATTGCTTGAGGGCAAGCAATAAGCTAAGTATGGGGGATTTGATAACGCTCCAAATATACATAAATTATCCCTCGAAATACATTAAATATATACGTTAATGCATGAAATATTGCAAAGTTTGCTTGTCTATTGTGTAATATTCATATCAGGACCAAGAATGAAGAAAAAGGACTAACGATGCAAAGAAATCCAGTTAAATACCCTAACGGTCATTATGAGAAGAATCTAGACGAGAATCTTTGAAGGAATTAATGAACAAGGCCAAAGTGCGGCGCACAAACTTTTTTGTGCGGCGTACTTACAAACGAAATAAATGATATTCAATTAATCACCAAGTGCGGCGCATAATTTGGCAAGTGCGGCGCACTTCTCCTGCAGTTACAAGGAAATGATTATGATTGATATAAATGATTGAACTTTCCAAATTCCTTTTTCCACAACTGATACCCAATCCTTTAGTATAAATAGAGCACGAATTTGAGGGATAGAGGCATCCCTTTTTCACTCAATCATCCATTTCTCACTTGGAAATCATTTCCAAGTTGTTTTTGAAGTTCTCAGGAAGTTCTTAAAGGTTAACCACCACCTTCATCACTTTTCGGGTAAAGAAGCAAGCAACCTCTAGAAGTTAGAATTACTAGTGTTACTATAGTCAATTATTACATTGTTCTTGAAAGGCATTGTAAGAATTGGAATCTTTACTCTTGGAATTTGGTAATAAACATGTTTCTATACCTTGCCAATATGAATGTTGGATTTATTATGGTTATTCTATGTGTTGTTATTATAAATGTTGAGTAAATTAACATGTTTGGTTAAGTGCTATATGAATATTATGGATCAAACTTGACTTTTGAATAAACTTTTGATATGAATGATATAAGTTTGATACTTTTGAACTTGGACTCTTTAATCTTTGTTTGATCACCACTTATCCCGGAAATAGGTCAAAAGACTCCGGTTAAGTGATTGATTTCCAAGTTGTTTGTCTATGACAACTAGACCTTAGCCTTGTGAGGATTGGCTAAGTAAACGAACATTAAACCAAGTACAATAAAGCTAAACCTTATGTCTAACGAACTTGGTTTAGCAAATTTATATTATTCATTATCAAAGCACGAATCACACTTAAAGCATTTTTCATAATAAAGGATAAAGGCCGAAAGGGTTTTTCATTATGAACAATAGATAATCTTTCTAAGTAATTAAACATTCTTAAATCGATTATAATTTCATTCGTGAATCATTCCAGTTTATCCATAGTATTTCTTGTTTCTTAACCAAACATGTCCTTTTTATCTTGAATTTAGTTATTATCTTTAGATCCGTGACAGTCTATAAGATAAGTACCTTTTCGTAATATTATCGACTTATTCTTAGAATACCCAATCCCGTGGAACGACCTGGTCTTACCTAAAATATTATACTACATACGTGGGTTATACTTTTACCCGTGTGTTTCTCTATAATAAAATCGGTATTTTCAGTCATTATAAATTTAAAGCTTTCAAAACACATCAAAGTTTTTGGCGCCGTTGCCGGGGATTAATTTTGTTCTTGAATAAGTCATTTATATTACAAATCAAAAATTTTCAAACTCGCCGTACAGTTTTCTGGCAAACTGACCAATTTTTCTTCAGGAAGTACGCCGCACATAAACCTTGTGCGTCGGTTTTTTTGCAAAAACTCAGAAAGTACGTCGCATTTCCTGCCCCTTTCACAAACAGAACCAGTTTTTAAGAGAGAAACACACCAAAACACCAACCCTAAAAATCATAAATTATAAATTGACAATTTTGGAAATGTGAAGTTTACTCCTTGTGTTCATGATTGACAACATCTTATATTATCACAGTTCATACATTAAAATTAAAAAAAAATCAAAAAGAAATGCTTGACGCATTGCTTGTTTAAATTTATAAATACCTATGCGTATCTTTTATTTTATAAATGTTGCCTGCTTAACTTTAGTATTAAACATTATAAGAGAAATAAAAATACAAAAATTAAAAATTTTAAACATAAAATTCAGAAAGTACGCCGCACTTCTTATGAAGTGCGCCGTACTTTCCTACCTAAAACCAAACAAATTACTTGTTTCTTCGTTTTTGAATGAAAATCGCTTGCATTAAAAAATTCTATCTTTATTGATAATTTTAAGTGTAAAAAGCTATTGCTATCTGTTTTAACTAACCCACTAAAGGTTATTTTAATGTTGTCTTATTCTATAAGTATTATGGACCCAAATTCAAGTCTTGGAAAAATTTGCTTGGGAGACAATGTGATTGAGATATCAAGTGAAAAAATCGAAGGATCGGGAGATTGGAATTCTCTGGAATATCAAGACATGGCTAGTAGTAAAGGAAAGAAAGTGGTGAACACATTCAGTTTCTACAGGATGGAAACTGACAAGATTAGTGAACGATACATATCATAGTGCTTTGTGAATGGTTTGGAAGCATATGATGGTAAAATCAACTTAGCACTTGATGAGAACCTGATATCGAATGCGTACCCAGTTAAGTTGTGTTTGGACTATGAAATGAGGAAAGGTAAAAAAATTGGTTAAGAAAGAGATGATCGTTGCCTTGAAGGGAGAGCTATATTTTGTGAAGTTTATCATAAACCCTAAGGAAGATGATGTTGAGCCTGGAGTAATTTTGGGAAGATCATTCCTAAGGTTGGCTAAAGGAATTGTTGACTTTAGGAACGGGGTAATCACTATTCATCCTGAACCAGATCCATTCGATGATGATTATGAGAAAGCAGGAAAGAGCTCAGACGATTAGGATCAGCTACTTGATTTCAATTTCGATGATATACCAAAGTTTGGAGAAGAACTACTTGATGGGGAAAAGCAACTGTAACAAAAAGAAAGCGATGGAGAACCTTGATATGTTCTATCAAGATATTGGACCGTCCTCGTCAGCCGGGAGGCATTTAACTCAAGAAGAGGCGGCAAAAGAGGAATTGGCAATGAGGATTAGCCAAAGATATGCTCTGTTAGAAGAAGAGAGGCCTGTAATCGAGACCATGACCTATAATGACAAATATAAGAAAATACTCAATGAAATTTGGAAAGATAAGGTGGAATTGGATGGAAAGACTATGAAAGAAGATGAAGAAGCAGTAAAAAGAATTAAAGGAGAAGCATTAAAGGAAAAAAACGATCCTGGTGCATTCATATTTCCTATCAGATTGGAAGGGAAAGTTAACAAAAATGCATTGGCAGATACTGGGTCGGACATGAACACTATGCCCTACTGAATCTATGAGCAGTTAGGAAGAGATGATTTGAAAAATGAAGATAGAGGGATGACAATGATAAACCACACTCAGGCAGAAGCTATGGGAAAACTTAGCAATGTTCTTTGTCAGGTAGGAGTCACTACATTGATTGTCGAGTTCCTAATCCTGGATATTCCAATTAATCGTGATTCACCGATAGTTGTTGGCCGAGGGTTCTTGCGTGCGATTGGTGGCATGATAAATACCTCAGATAGAATTTTTTCAACCTTTGATGGGTTTTGTCACCAAACCTTTCGTGCTGCAACGTCAGATTATATAAGAAACGTAGAAAGTGATAGTGATGATGAGGAGGAGTATGTGATAAAGAGAAATAATTTTGGAGCACCAATATACGGCCCAAGACCTGCTCCATATCTAAGCTGTACTAATCTAGAAGATCGAGCATCAGCTATACAAGCAATAACAAACCCGTTCAGAAAAATCAGTGTTTGGAAGAAAGCAGTTAGCTTCCTTGGTTCATTACCAGTGCCATTAAAGCTAGTCAACGGGAAGCCCGAATATAAAGGATCGTATACTAAAGAAGAAGAAGCAACAGGGCAGTGGAGAACGAAAATCAGGATAACTGATCCATATGGGAACATCTATCTATAAGGGTTCACAACAAAGAAAACGAACCAAAAGTTATCAAAGTACCACAAGTTGAGTGATATCATGTCACCCAACTGGTTTATGGAATAAAATATTATATCGGCTTGGAATAACGTAGTAGCTATATACTCCCTCTTTATGCTTCATGTTATGTTTTTATAAAAATAAAAATCATATGTATAAATCCATAATGGATTACATTTGATGTACGGATGTTAATCCGATATATGATATATGATATGTGATTAATCTAAATTATTATGATGGATTGGCGTTATGTTTAAATTTTGTGTATAATGTGTTATAAAAAAAGGCAAAAGTACGCCGCACTTTATGGAAGTGCGCCGCACTTTTGAACGGATTTCACAAATAAAACTTCCCAAACATGACTTAAGCCTATTATAAAAAAAATCTTTCACACACTCAAACATAAAACCATCGGGTTTCTATCAAAAATGAAGAAAAAGTGTCAAAAAATCAACTTTGTAATCATGCCTAGGGTATGTTGATTCCATTCCTAAGTCTTGTTTATAATTAATTTGTTTAAATCCTTGATTATTAGGGTTAAGTATAATGAGATTGATAAATCCTTAATCCTTTTTTATGAGCAACTAACCCTTAGAGTTATGATATTTAGGAATCATTTAACCCATGCATGCTTGCTATTGATTAAACTTAAAAATACACTGTTCATATTATGAATTTATATTTAAAATTAATTGTTAAAAAATCATTAAAATTCGAAATTATTATTTTCTAGCCCAGAAAGTACGCCGGTTTTGTGCCAAAACCGCCGCACTTTTCTTTTATTCCGAGATGGTACGCCGCACTTCAGGGAAGTGTGCCGCACATTACACATCAAAAAGTAACATGTTAGCCTTAAAATATTGAGTCGAACAAGGAAGTTCGTTCATTATATTAGGTCTCGGTCACTTAATTAATTATATGTTATAATAGGCTAGACGGGTAAAAGGGCTTATTTAGTAATCTAATAT
>BQNB010128728.1:0-19233 GCA_026074375.1 Tanacetum coccineum
TTCTTTCCTAATTTCATCACATACAAGCCGCTTTTCCTAATACCTCTACCTATGACTTTTCCGTCCTTAGTGATTTCACTATCAAGTTCAGAGAATATTACTTTACACTTATTATCACATATTTGACCTACACTTAGCAAGACTTAGCAAGTTAAATCTTAAATTATCTACATGCTCTACATTATCTATATTAAGTGACTCATTAGAAATCGTACCTTTGCCAATGATGTTACCGCGAAGATTACTACCAAAAATGACATTACCTCCATTGTATGCCTTGTAAGTTGAGAAAAGCTTTTGATTTTCCGTAATGTGTTTGAAGCATCTACTAACTTTTATCCATTCGTCAGGCTCTAAATTGATCCCAAAGCATATCTAATTATATAACACAATAACTCAAACATTTGGTCCCTAATATCTTATGGGTCCAAAGTTGTTAGCTTTAAACATCCCTTGCATTCGGTTAGGATGTGGGACTAGATGACATAATCCCCATGGCATGTAACTTTGAGGTTGGAAGTTATTCCAAGTTATGGGAAAATTTGGACGCTTTTGTCGTCTAAAATTTATGTTTGGTTATGGTGTTTTAGAAGGAGGATAAGAATTATTGACTCTTCTAGGAGGTGGAGTTTTTGACCTAAAGTTTGGTTTGGAAAATCCAACTCCGGGTTTTAGAGAAGGGTTATAAAACTGTTTAACCTCATCATTACTAGCAACGGGAATCTTAACATTGTTAACCATTATATGTTTTGGTCTAGGACCCAAAATTGATTTTTGAAAAAAAAACAGAATTTTCTTTTTCTGACAAACAGGCCGGCGGTCCTTGATTTGCTTTGGGGGTCGTCTGTGCATTATGGGGGCCACCCTCAACAATTGGGGGACCGCCACCAGAGGACGTCTCATTTTGAGATTTCACAAATTTTATTTCCTTAGTCCCGCTTGTTGATGCTTTAAATGAGTTAAACCAAGACCAGATTTATCATCGGAGGGTTTTTTAATACTAAGCATTTCGTTTAGAGAATGTGTACTCTTTTGGAATTGAGTTAGCTTTAGAGCTTCTGTTGATCCCAATCTGAATAGATCTTTCTAGCCTGTTAAGGGTGGTAGCCAATCTGGATAGATCCAAACTAACTACAAGAGAAACAAAGTGCCATGTGTTGTGGCAATTGAAGCACTCAACCTTGGTCTTGTCAAATCCAACTGGTTCCTTGTCATCAAACTGCATCTTTCTCCCTGTCTTCTTATAAAACTTCTTCAATCTCATGGAAATCATGACCACTTGCCATTTCAAATCCATCTCTTCTAAATCAAACTCATCAACCTGTTCAAGATCCTCATGATCTAATTGTGGACCACTTGATTGATTAGCAAAGAAAGAGTACATGAGTTTATCAGTGTATGATGAAGAGCCTTCCCTTTGTGAGTTATGGCCAGAAGAAGTAGAAACACCATAAGCATTACTAACATCATTAGTACTACTAATGCTAGAAGAAACAAAGGCGACAAAGAAGATGATCCAGTAGAGCCTTTAACATCAGGCTTAAAGACTCTAAGATTGTTGTAGAGATCATCAAAACTAAGACTGTCCACTCATGGCTTGGTCCTCCTGATCAAAGATACTTGGGACCAGGAAGCAGGTAAAGACCTAAGGAACTTCTAATTGGCATCTTCAGTGGAGACGCCTGCGCCATGAATCTCAAGTTGACTCTGAAACCTGTCATAACCTTTGTGCAATCCTTCTGAGTTGGATACAGAAAAGCTTTCAAATTGTTGTTTTAGAATATATTACTGCATCTTCTTAGATTCATCACTGCCACCAAATCTGGATTTGATAGCTTCCCACATCTCTTTAGCATCAGTCATTTTGTGAAATTTTTCTAAATGGTCTTCTGGTATAGACATGAGCAAGTTAGTCCTTGCTTTTCTTTCTCTCTCTCTAGCCATAATCTCTTTAGCAGTTTTAGGAGGCAAAACCCTTATTTGTCCATTTATATCTGTTGAGACTTATATAGGACCATTTCCTTTTTGTATGACTTCCCATATAGGATGGTCTGTATGCTCCAAGTAATGTTCCATTTTCATGGCCCATATGTCATACTCGCCTTTCTTTACAATAAGGAGTTTAATGGTTGACAGAGTGTGAGGGGCTTGTTATGTTGGTGGAACTGGTGGTGGAATGTTAGCATTTTCATTATGATTTTCATTTTCATTATGATTTTCATTTTCTCCTGCCATTGAATAGATCAAAAAGGTAAAGGTTTATAATAGATCTGTATTGTTTCTTCTTACTCAGAGTTTCTCAACAAGCTCTGATACCACTTGTTGATCCCAATCTGAATAGATCTTTCTAGCTTGTTAACGGTGGTAGCCAATCTGGATAGATCCAAACTAACTACAAGAGAAACAATGACTATGAAAAATATAAGTTATGCGGAAACTAACTTATACTGCTAAGAAGAACAATGAATAAAACAGACATTTGATTACTATTAATCTGCTAGGTTACAAAATACTAACTATGAATATTTATGAAAACTTATTTTGTAACTAGTGTCGTAGGGTTCCTTTTATATACCAAGGAAACCCTAATGGGCTTACAAACCGTGTGAAGAGATAATGCATATCTATTCCTATTATAACTCATGCATATATCCTAATAGTACTAACTAATATATGCTAGCAGTACCAACTTACTACTAACAGTACTAACTCTACTACCAGTACTAACATATGTACTAGCAGTACTAACTAACTAACACAAACAGTACTAAGTCAGGAAAACATAATTCCTAACATCATCCCTAACCGCCCTCGACTTAGTATACAACTCTCTAAGATCCTAATCATAACCCTCAAACAAAGCAGGTGTTAGTGCATCCAAACGCTGTGTATGATCATGGAGTATGATCTCGTGAAGCTCAAGTTGCGTTCCTACGTCTAAGAACTCATCCTCATCTACTGCTATAGTGGCTGCTGGGGTAGTCACTGGTGAAGCTATAGGTGATGGTACAATCAAGAATGCTGGTGAAATAGGTAAGGAACCAGATGACCACTTAGGTGATGATGGGGTCTGAACTGGTGCACATGATCGAGGGTCGATCTCGATGTCTAGATAAACAGTATCGTCCTCAGGGTCAATCCATGTGGTACACACGAGTATCCTAGATGTGGGAGTCTCATCTGCTACCTGTTGGTCTGGAACTGACCTAGAACCCTGCCCTACCTCAAACGTACTAGGTGCTATCTCCTCAACTAACTCTAGGGCACGACGTCTAGCCGCCTCATATCCTAACCCCAAATGCCTATCTGCAGTTGTGACCTCAACCGAGGCTGCCTGCTATTGCTGCCCCTCAGGTGCAGCCTCCTCTCCCTCCGAGTCATGACCCTCATCCTTTAACTCCTTACTCCCTAAGCCGGTGCCCTCGGCCTCCGACTTGTCATCCTCAGTCTTAGTGTCTAATATAAGCTCAGAGGTATCCTAATACCTCTTCCGTATTAGAAGGGTCGGAGATGGTGCTGGTGAAGATGATGAAGAAGGGGTCTCGTAAGAGGATCTATATCTCTTACGAAAAGATGACAGTGATAGAGTCATCGCCTCTGTCAGTCTGGCTAAGAAGCCTGGCGACAAGGTAGGTTGGGTACGCACGGCCATATGTGTGGTCCTACGATAGTACAAAGGTAGGGAAAGCGTAGGAGTTGGTGCTGTCTGAGTTAGTGGGGGATCAGGGGATAATGGTGTGGTAGAGTCTGATGAAGTTGTGGAGTGTGATGAGATGATCCTAGTATCCGATGGCTCAGAAGCCTTAAACTCCTCGTTAGTAAGAGGTGCCCTAGAAACTAGTGGCAGGAACTCCTCTATCACCGAGGGAGCCTCCTCTGGCTCAGACTTAGTGTCTACAGTGGCAGGTGTATGAGCATGTCCAACTATCGAGTGAAGTTCATCTATTGATGGAACGGGTGATGGTACAACAAGTAGTGGCTGGGGAATCTCTGTCTCTATAAGATCCTCAAGGGGTTCAGACTCATTTTCCTTATCAACTATATGTGCCTGCCTGACTGCACATAAGGGTCATCAAGTAATGGGATAGGCACTTAGGAGCTTTGAGCTCTGTCAGTCTGTGAGATAATCTTTGAATCAAAGTGAGCTAGGGTAGACATGACCTGTGATAACACGATAAAAGGTATAAGTACTCCCATAAAATATCATCACTCAAATTGTCAGCATAACTCTGCCTACATATAGTAATCAACATAACGCTTGAAATTAGGTGTTCGTAATTGTATATATATACTCTTATATATATATATATATATATATATATGTATATATATGTGTCTGTGTGTATATATCAAATATATCAAAAAGGTACGAGCGACGAACAAGCACCAATAAGGTTCGATACAGAACAAGCACTCTGGGCATTATGCAATACAACAACATTGCTACCAAAGACACACCCTTAATCAACATCGCTACCAACAACATATGTACCAAGGCTCTTAGGGTATCATGTAATACAACTAAGGCAGCATGGCAAAAACTAGGCAATCAATGATAATCTATACCTTAACGCTCGCAAGCATTCTCATACCACATTACTACGCGAAAGTACATATTATGCAATATGTACGTTCAAGGTGAATTCACTTTTAGGTGGTCTTAGACTTCACATGTTCCCTCCCTTCCCTAACATAACTTTAGGAAACTATCCCCATAAATTCATAGTCCTTCATGAACTAAGCATAGTTGATCAGGCTATGCGTAATTTAGGAATAACTATGAACTGCTTGGGCTAGTTAACTTTCGCCATGTTTGAGGTTTTACAAAAACTTTAGTTTGGTTATAGTTGCGTTTTTTTAGAAAAACGGGCATACTCTATAACCTTGACTCTGGATACCAATCTGTCACACCCCGACAACGACAGAAACATAGAGATGCGACATAATTATTCACATAGCTCAAGATACAAGATCATACCATACAAGGTTTACAAAGATTTAGATTTACAATAGTTCACCAATTTACATTTTAGATCCAAAAGGCACAAGTCTCTAGATAAACACCCTATAAGTGTACGTCTTTAGTTCCCATTACTCCTGATTTACCTTGGTTGAAAAACATACCTGAAATGATACTCAAAAAGTTTAACAATAATATTGGTGAGCTCGTAGGTTTGATAGAAAACCCAGTCGTTATGCCAATATTTTAAGTAGTGGACAATTGTACAATATGACAATGAATACATGCAACACATTTAATTTCCAAACATAGCAACTCCATGTTATCTAAATCTCATCCATATGGATACCATTGCCACGCAAGGTCCTTAACTCTTAATTCACACGCACCTAAAGCCTACCAGCTGGAGCTTTACATAGTGCAGAAGATCACATATCATTTCAAACCATAGAAAGTCCATGCTATAAAAGATCCACACAGAAAGTTCCACACAACATGTTCTACCAAAACTCATGTCATTCACCTAGCAGTCATAGGCACATAACAATATCCCAAAAACAAATCAACTTTGGCACAGTACAAAAAACAAGTTCAAAACAAATTTGAGTACCATTTTCCCCCAACGGAAAAGAGTTAAAAAGTGGGGCTACGAGAACTCACCTCAACACATGATATAAGCTGAACAAGATAATCTCTACACAACGCACAATGGTACCCAACCACGACCTAACATTAATTTCACCTTATTAACATTTCGTACAAGGTTGTTTTATTATACAAGCGTTTGCATTCAAGTTCGCAAAAAATTCTCATCCTTATATTAAAACTTTTTGGTATCATGGTTGTGTGGTAACTAAATAAAATAACTTGACGCACTTGGGCTAAGCGCGATATCAACACATAAAATCAAGAATAAACTCAACAAACTAGAATATGCCAGAACGTTCAAAAATTAAAAGAGAATCTGACGAGTAGTGATTATGAATCTAAAGACCGGAAAATAAAGGATACTTAGCTCCACAATGATACAATATATATGATACTTGATATAAAATAATAATGTTTTATTATTTTTGTCTTTTATCGGGCTAAAAGGGTAAGTTTAAAATCTTGCCAATTTAGTATGTCCAAGTTCGATTGATTAACCTTGACACTTAATGATTAATAGAAAATAAAATTTCTCCTTTAGTCGGTTCGACAAGAAAATAGGTTTTTCCATAACACTTTCTAAGTGTGACTTGTTTTATAAAATTTTGACATGACCCGTTCGTTTGTAAGAGTTTCCCAAGATTCTCAAAGCCTTAAATTTTCAACACTTTCCACCAATTTTCCCAATTTCTGACAAAATGGAAAAAGTTCATACTTCCAAGGCGTTTATCCAAATATGACTAAAATTGACCATATTTACCATTTTCAACTTACGTAAGTATTTATTGACCAATTATCCATCTTAGGCGTCTAAGTTATTAAGTTTCCACCCATTGGGCCCAAAAGCCGTATGTTAATCTGATAGCATTTGTTAAGTCCTACATAACCAATTTCAATCCCTTTTAAGTCAATTAGCCGATCCACTTGCTAAGTCATAATCCATTACGTCAAACATGATTATTTATTATTGGGCCTTATGGTCCACTAAAAGCCTTGTAATTAGTCTGACAGTAAGAAAAACAAAAGTATTTACACTTTATTGGACCTTTTGGCCCAATAAGTTTCAAAATAGTCCAATAAGCCTCAAAATAGTCCAATGAGCCTCAAAATTAAGCAATGGGCTTTTAGTTCGCCAAATTAAGCTAGAAAATAAGATATGACGGGAAATAAATTTTGGCCAATAAGCAAATAAGCCGTAGCTTATTTCCTTATTGGTTCGTGGCCATTAATAAGCCCAATATAAGTCGAAATAAGCCCTTATGGCTCCATAAGCTCAAAATTCCAAAATGTTACCAAAATAAGCTTTAACAAGCTAGAAAAAAAGCCAACCAAGCATGATGGCAACAATAAGCTAACAAAATAGACACAAACATTTTGAGAATAAGCCGAATAAAATGTGGGTCAGGCCCATGACCCCCTTGTGCTCGCTGTAAGCCTGAAATAACATAAGTCCAAAACAAATAAGCTTAAAACAAAATAAGTTCAAACAATAAGCTCACAAAATAATCTTAAATAAACTAAAATGCCCATGACCATTGTTCACCACCGTGTTGGGCCGAGACACCCTCGACGAGTCCACGAGGTACATCAAACCCACGACAATCATATACAATAAGCTAGGTCTTTTCAAAATGATCAGAAATAAGCTCTAGACACTACACGACATTTTACCACGACAACCACGAAACAAAAATAACCCACTTTCGTTTCTTTCTTTTCCTTTTTGCCTACGTCAAAACCATACGCACCCTTATTAACCTTTTAGTTAAATTTTAAGTTTAGATTTCTAACAAACGCATTGTACAACTAGCTTAAGGTCATCATATTAACCATAAAAGTACAAAAATAAAAAGGTTTTGAAGACTTGCAACTTGATGGTTTTGGTTTGGATTCGACGCAAGGAAACAACCCGAATATTGTTTTTGATTACCCAAGACTACTAGATATCAACCCAAGAATGTTTTCTAAACCCTTAGTCTTGATAAAATTTATAAATTATGATGTTTCTCCCCCTTGTGGTTCTCGTCCGATTTCAAAGAAAAGAAATATAGAAAAAGTTTTTAATGTTTTATTTTTCAAATATGCACATGATGTGTGTGTGTTTTGTGGTTATATAAAAGAACAAAAGGGAGGACAAGTTGGTAGCTAAACCTTTGCTTGCCTTGTCTCTCCTGTGGTCCAGGTAAAAACAAGAGGTGGGAGAGTATCCCATGCTCTTTCGTCTCTTGTCGGGATTTTTAAAACGAGGCTAGTTCAAATTTAACCAAAAACCGAGCTCTAAACTAAGAAATTTCACGACACCAAAACATTTTTGGTCATTCGAGACTCGTCCCTACATTTGTTTCCAAGATCGTTACTAGTTTTGTATAAGCCTCACGAATGCATTCGTTTCCCCATAGATTTAAATAACAACTCAACGATTTACGTTCTAGATGAAAGTTACAAATAAATCATGAAATAACTTATTGATTAAGTTCATTTACTTAACCCATGGTTTTTATTACGATTTCTCATTAATTGTCATGCCGGTACGCGTTGTGTGACGATTTTTCACGGACTACAGAAAAAAAAACTTCCTAGCAATCGTTAAAACGATAACATAGATACTTCGATACCTAAAAGATGAATCAAAAGTGATTCATTTAAGAAACCAAGACTCTTAATACACGGTTAAACCATAACCGTTTTACGCAAAAGAAGTCAACTAAAGTCAACTTTTAGTTTTTTCTGAGAGAACTGACAAGATCGAAAGACACATATATATAATTATAGTATTTTAAAAATACTAAAATTCAGAAACGTTACCGGTTATCACACATGAAAAGCATCTGGATCTATACAATGCTTCAATTGGTTTAATAGGCCTTGATAAAGCAATTTCGAATGGTGAAATTGATCTAACAAAATTTCTAACGAAGAGACGTCATGATGACAAAGATGAAGATCCATCTACAGATGCTAAAAAGGGGAAGAAGAAAAGAAGACGAAAGGATTCTAAACCAACAAAAGACAAAGAAACAGCTGGTTCTTCAAAGAAAGGTAAAGCTCCATCTCAACCTGTTAGCCTCGCTTTTTAGTGAAGCTGGCGTTTTACACATGGATTGGACTAGTCTTAGACACTACGTGTCAAGCAAGGGTCATTTATGTAAACTAGGAATAGTTTGCTTTTTCTTTTAGTTAAATACCCCTCATGGCTCTCCATGAGGGGTGGTAGATGCTCACTTGTATTTTTCTCTTTTCTCTTCTAATATAACCTTTCTTTTTTGTGTTTATCTCACCCTCTCTCTACTTTCTGTCACTAGAAAATAAACATGCTTCATCTATTGTTCTTCGATCAACCAAGAGCCCCCGAAAAGGTGTTTTTGATCCTTGTCAATTGGTATCAGAGCTTTGCCTCTGCATATATCAACCTATTTTATTATGATCACAATTATACGGGGAAATTTTCCGCTTTATTACATTACTTGCATTACCAATATCTCAATATGCAATGTAACTTGCATAACTAAAGTAGACGAGCTCACGCAACCTATCTATGGCAATCCTGTCTTCATATATGTCAAGCAAACATCACAATATGTCAATTCAATATCATCATATCCTTACTACAAAGTACATTATTCCTATAATGTACCATTCGCAACGTTATATCAAAACGGGCTTTAAACCGTTATCGTATACCTCTAAACCCTAATTCCATGAAGGGTTAATATCTAAAGTGAATGTACAAGCTACTAAAGCATATATACAAGTAATATAACATTTCAATTGAAATATAAACTCCCTACAAGTCAAGTACAAGCTTTCAAAGCACAATATACAAGTCATTAATGCACGATATCCAAAATAGCCGTTTTACCTCCATTTTCATTCTAATTTCTTCACCATCACTTGTGTGCAAGCTACTACACTAAATATACAATATATAAACCCTAAATATTCTATTCATAAGCTTTCATACATCTTTTTACACTTAAAACCCAAATTCAAAAGTCAGAAACCCTAACCCGAGCAAAATACTAAACCATGACCCATTTCCTGGTTTTTATCCATCATAAAGCTAAACCAATACTCAAATAAGTTGTAATAACTTAGTTTACAACATTATCAATCATATTCAATCATCATTTCATCTCAATTATACACAAAATGAATCCAAGAAACCCTAAACGTACCAAAATGAATCATTCGAACCGTTTACTCATTTTTAACCATTTAAAACACCAACAATCAATCAAGTGTCATTATAAACTCGTAATATGAGTTTACAATCCATGATCTATCCTTATTTTGGCAATATACACGAATTATAAGCTCAAAAACCTTAAAGAAACCCTAATATGCCCTAATTGAACCCGCAACATATTTCATTCATTTTTGACCCATTTTAACCCAAACCACTTATCAAACCTTGATTATAATCCTTAATACAAACCTTAAGATCAGTAATCTATCATCTTGAATAAAGTACACATGAAATATAAGCTTAAAAACACTAAGAAATCCTATTCGTGCCTATTTGGACCCGTACACCTTTTTGGCTCATTTTTACCCATTTTAAAACCCTACAATGCAAACAAGCACCTCTATGACACACCTCCTTCATCCCATAGCAGCTTACAAGCACCTCAATCTTCTCCTTGGTCACCAAGGCTATAAGTTTCTTAAGCTCTTTGATCTCAAAATAGTATAAATAGGGTCCTTGTGTGTTCATTCCAATTCGTACCACACCTCTTCCTCTATAACCCTTATAGGCAGCAATCCTTTGCTCCCTTATGATCCTAGGATCATTAAATAAGTTTAAGAAGCAAAGCTTTGAATATTTGAAGCCCCAGAGTGAAGATACAAGGCGTACGAGTGGAAATACTACCCGAAACGACCCATTTCCACCATTTTTGATCATTGAAGCTCAAACTTAGGTTCTATCAACTTAATACCTGCTACTACACCCTTATAATGTTCATATGATCCTAAATAAACTCTTGTTAAAGTTTCATAACCCCATTCATGCTCATTTTTCCATTTTGAGCCAAAACGTGTGAACACTGAAACCCTAATTTCGCGTTTTTCATAAAACTAAATGTTATAATGGTTAAATATTGTTATAACCTATTCTAGCATGCTTAAATAATGTTAAAATAACTACTTTTATAATTAATGAAGGAATTTGAACTTAAAACCCACGCGTTTACGTTTTGAAAACCCAAGATGGACCCCGTATTTGCTTCCTAGCTTAACGAATCGTTATTTTAAACTTGTGTTGCGTTAAAACTTCATATTTTAGTTTATTATAACTTATAAATGTCTATTGAAATGTTAAACTAAGCTTGCATGGCAATTTGGACATGTTTTGTAATTATAATCCATGCAAGGGGTATATATCGTAACTTTCGGAAACTTATAACTAAAAGGACTAAAAGTGTCATTTTATCAAAGTTATAACTCCAGGGATCTATTATGTCACTTTCAAACTCCAAGGTTTACTTGTATATCATTCCAGTTGAATGACAAGAGACGTAAAAATGCAAACTCCGAGGTACATATTGCAATTTTTTCAAACCCCAGGGTCTAAAATGTAACATTTTGAAAAAGTATAAAATCATATCCAAAACATTATATGACATAACTTTAATTAACGCTTCTCGTGCTTAACATTTCTAGATATTGATTAAAACGCTTAAAACCGATCATCCGGAAGCTATATTGTACCACAATACTAGGGAGCTTCATATTAAGATGTTCCATCTCGATATTACGTTCTGACTGAGTGGTTGGGTTTACGATTTAAAGTGCCCTCGCTCCTCAAACGTTTATAGAATGGCTTCTAACATATGATGGCCCGAACAGTGATACAATAATTCCAAACTCTTCAATCAAACTCATAACTCTTAAACCAAAGTTCTAAAGTACAATCTTCCTAAGACTTGCGACAATTTCTAATCAAGGTTTGTGTGCGAGTCTGTTTTTACTATCATAATACTATAATAACGATTCCAGGTTAAGATTGTGATAAGGTCGTCAGCTTTCATTTTGGATATATTTATTGCAACTACCTATCAGGTGAAGTTCATAACCTCGCCTTTACTTATTTACATGTTTTATAAACCCGCGAGGGGGATACATGCTTGTTACAAACTCTTTTACATACTCATTTATCTTATAACAATGTGATTACTTTTCAAAGACTTAATGAATTCATAATCTCACATATCTTATAAACCCGTGACACCTACTATAAAATCATAAATGCAAGTGTTATGCTAAACTATATGCTATCCTGATATATTATTGCCTAGGTACATGGAAATATCTATTTGGGTAGTATCTCCCAATATCTCTTTAGTATCTCTTTGGGTAATATCTCCCAATATCTCTTTGGGTAGTATCTCCCAATATCTCTTTGGGTAGTATCTCCCAATATCTCTTTAATATCTCTTTGGGTAGTATCTCCCAATATCTCTTTAATATCTCTTTATCTCTTTATGTGATTCATGAGTTTAGGGTGATAATACTGTTCACTATGACAATAATGTTCTTCATAACGATTATTCCTGCAATACCAACATTTCCAATTATGATAACTTGTATTTAACTATTACATTTCAAACCTATGAATTTCACTCAACCTTTGTGTTGACCCTTTTTATGCATGTTTATCTCAGGTAATTGAGCTGACGATATGGCATGGAGTGTTTACCCCTCCATCCCCCCCCAACCCCCCACGTCACCCCCCCGCCCCAAAAGGATGGACATAAGATGACTAAAACTTGTTATCATTCATAATTTATTTTCCTAGATTTTGGGACCCGCCCTTTGTAAACTCCTGAAATTGAAATGAATGATACCATTCTTTTGAACGTATACACAAAATAAAAAAACAAAACGTCTCTTTTAGGTCGTTTTCTATGATTATGATTGTTGTATCCATAAAGTAATACCTCAGATTAGCTTCCGCTACTATATTGTAAAAATGGGGGTGTTACACAAGACTACATAAGGAACCATGATAGTTTAAAGAGACCTTACCGACGCACTCGGTTATCTCAACTAGTAACCCGAGCCTACATAAGGTTTCCTTCCGAACGCCTCCACGGTGATTTTCACGATCACAAACATACGAAAATAGATTTTCCCCGTTTAGGGTTTCCCATGGCTGTATAGATTTGGTCTTCTCCCGTCGGCGCTTGTAACACCCCCATTTTTGAAATATAGCAGCGGAAGCTAATCTGGGGTATTACTTCATGGATCAACAGACATAATCATAGAAAATGACTCATAAAGAGACGTTTTAGAAAATTTAGTTATCATTCAATATAATCAGAGTTTTACAAAAGCAGGTCCCAAAATCTAGAAATATAAAGTTTGAATGATAACAGTTTAGCCCTCTCCAAGTCCGTGCCACTCCGTGCCATAGTTTGCTCAATTACCTGAGATAAACATGCTAAAAAGGATCAACACAATGGTTGAGTGAAATTCATAGGTTTATGATAAATAGTTTGAATACAAGTTATCAAAATAGTGGGTTACGTTGTTATACACCCATAAGTGTAATAATTACAATGAGTACAGTTATCATGGAAAACTGTATTATTGCCCTAAGCTCATGAATCACATATTTAAACTCAATAGAACCAGGAGCCTCTATCCGAAGACATACTGGGAGCTACTACCCAAAAAATGGAAAATGAGCATGAATTAACTTATGAAACTTTAAAAAGAGTTTATTTAGGATCATATGAACATTATAAGAGTGTAGAAGAAGAATTCGAACATCCAGAACCTGGGTTTGAGCTTCAAGGAGCAAAAATGGTTGAAATGGGTCATTTCGGGTAGTATTTCCACTCGTACGCCTTTTATCTTGTACCTGGGGCTTCAAATCTTCAAAGCTTTACTTGAATGATGTTCTTAGATGATCCTAGGATCATTTGGAGCATAGAATGTTTGCTCAATTTGGGTTATAGAAAGAAGAAGTGGGGGATGAGAATGAATGAAGGGTTATGGGTTCTATTCATAGGTAAAGGACCCTTAGAGGCCAAGGTTTCTTTTTAATCTGATCTAGGACACATGGGACATCTATAGGGTGATTAGGAGAAGCTAGAGAGTGAGTTGTATGGACTATAAGCTAGCAAGAACATGGTGGAAACACCATGTGCATGCCACGGCTGCTATGGTATAAAAGAGGGAGATGTGGCTTGATTTTTGGCCAAGAAATTCAAGAGTGGTGCTTGTAAGCAGCTTATGGATGAATGAGGTGAGTCATAGTGGTGCTTGATCACATGGTTGATTATAAAATGGGTCAAAAATGAAGGAAAAAGGGGTACGGGTCAAGTAGGGTTCGGTTAGGGTTTCTTAGTGTTTTCAAGTATATATTTCGTGTGTACTTGATCCAAGATGATATATTACTGATCTTAAAGTTTGTATTAAGGATTATAATCAAGGTTTGATAAGTGGTTTGAGTTAAAATGGGTCGAAAATGAGTTAGAATAGCCGCGGGTTCATATAGGGCTCGTTAAGGTTTCTTTGGGTTTTCAAGGCTTATATTTCGTGTACATTTGATCAATGATGATAGAATATTGATTTTAGGTCTTGTATTAAGGATTACCAATGAAGATTGATTGGTGGTTTAAGCTAAAATGGGTTGAAAATGAGTGATTAAGCCACGGGTTCCATTTAGGGCACGTATTGAGTTCATTAGGGTTTTCTAGGTTTCTAACTCTTGTACATTGTCATGATAATGATAAATGATGGATTGTAAACTCATATCATGAGTTTACAAGGGCACTTGATTGATTGTTCGGGATTAAAATGGTCAAAAACAAGTAAACGGGTCGAATGATCCATTTAGGTACGTTTAGGGTTTCTCGAATTCAATTTACGTATAGATGAAATGAGATGATGAAATAATGATTGAATATGATTGACAGTATTGTAAAATAAGTTATTACAACTTATTTGAGTGTTGGTTGAGGTTTAAAACGGATAAAAATCAATAAACGGGTCATGGTTTACTATTTAGCTTGGGTTAGGGTTTCTAATCTTGGTTTCTTGTAATTTTATGAAATGAGAATGATTATGGATTGAAAATGTAATGCATGACTTGCTTGTAACTTGTACTTGATATATTGTACAAGATTACTTAGGAAAATGGAGTTAAAACGACTATTTTGGATATCGTACTTTAATGACTTGTAGATTATGTATTAAAGACTTGTACCTTTCTTTGGAGAGAATGTACATTCATATGAGATGTTACGTTACTTGTACATATGCTTTAGTAGCTTGTGCATTCACTTTAGATTTTAATTCTTTATGGAATTCTGGTTTTGAAGGCATACGATAATGGTTTAAAGCCCATTTTGATATAATGTTGCAAATGGTACATTATATGAGTAATGTACTTTGTAATAATGATATTAAGATATCGACTTGATATGTTATGATGTTTTCTTGACATATAAATAGATATAGATGGCATAGGTAGGTTGCGTGAGCTCGTCTATTTTAGTTATGCAAGTTACATTGCATATTGAGATATTGGCAATGCAAGTAATGTAATAAAGCAAAAAAATTCCCCGTAGATTTATAATCATAGTAACATAGGTTGATTTTGCATTTGATGAAAATTCTGGGTTGTTATAGTCTCCACCCCTTACAGAAATCTCTTCCCGAGATTTAGTCAGAAGCCGGAGAGATGTCAAGGAATGATTATGAATTTGTAAGAAAGTTGCTAATCATGTGGGATACAGATTTGGAAATGAACAGATGATGAAGGTAATAATGATAATGGTTAAGTGAAGAAAAGGAATTATTTGTACAAACGGATTGAAGGAAACTTGTTTGTACGTATGCTATATACTTAAGTCTACTTATTTATAATTTATCACTTACAAAAAGAAGCGTCCAACTCCTTGTAACTGAGAATTTATAAATTCATAGTTCAGAGATTTATAATTTCTTATTCAAATAAAGAAGCGTCCTAATTCATTTCAATAAGATGATCATAAATCGTCTTATCTAAACATAAAAACATGATATCAAAATGGTAATATGTAGGAGATGATATGATTTTTCAAAATCATAAAAGGTAATGAGAAGAATAATGAGATATTAGTTGCAATGATGCCCATTTTCATCGTATTTCAATGATAATAAGTGTTTCAAAGGTATGAGGGGAGTATTCAGAGTTGAACATAATGGAATTGACAAATGACGTCGAGTTTTGATATTACCAAATAACAAGATGAAATGAAATAATCCCTTTATTATTTCATAGATAAATTTACATATCTTACATCACCGAAACTCTAAGAGTGTTGATACTTATGCTACGTGTCTTGGGGTAGGATTCTAGATAAAATAATAAATGACAAGGATTGTAGCTTGGTGTTTGGGGTTTATGAAGTGGGTTTCAGATGATCCTTCATATGTAACTGGTGGCGAACCTGAGTATCCTCAAGAGTTGTTTTCAGCGGTTGATCTTTTGTTTCTGCAGTTTCTGGTCAGATGACCCACTTTGTTGCAAGTCCGACACTTGACAGTGCAAACTCCTGTGTGATGCAGGGTGCATCTTGTACACAAAGGAAGGTTTCCATGGTATCTTTTGGCAGGATAAGTCCTAACAGTTTCTTGTCTTCTATTCTGCTGGTGGTGGTAATCATTGTTACGGTTGTGATCGTTATGGTTATTTTGATAGTTGTCGTTGTTGCGATTGTTGGAGTGGTTATTGTTGTTGCGATATTTGGGGTAGTTGTTGTTGTCGATGGTGTTTCTTTTATCTTCAAACTTTCGTTTATGATTATTGGTTTCTTGCACAGAATCATGCTTTATTATTTGATCCATTAGTCTGTGAGCTATGTTGGTGGCTTCCTCCAGAGTCTGAGGTTTTGAAGCAGTAACGTTTCCTTCAATGCTTTGGGGCAATCCTCCGATGAAAGCTTCCATAAGTTTCTCAGAATTTGGTACCATGTTTGGACATAAGACTGCTAATTCCTGAAATCTTCTAACGTAAGTCTTGAGATCATTTCCTTTTACAACCAAGTTGTAAAATTCGTCTTCCATTTTCTTGACTTCAGTTCGAGGGCAATACTTATTGGTCAAGAGCCTTTTTAATTCGGTCCAAGTGATCCTATTGGCTTGTTCTATTTCGATAGGTTGGGCGTATGGATTCCACCAAGACAAGGCATCATTGGTTAGAGTACCCGTAGCAAATGTTACTCTGTCTTCCTCGGCACACTTGCTACGAGAAAATACCGATTCAGTACGTTCAAACTAACGGATGAGGTCAACAGCTCCTTTCGTGCCATTGAAGTAGAAAGGTTGACAGTTTATGAATTCTTTGTAGTTTCCTCTTTTTGCTATAGGAATTTCTCTCGGACCAGTGTTCCTATTGGGATTGTCGGTATTTGCCATGGTAGCAGCTTATGCTTCTAGAGCTGCGGTAATACCATCAGTAATGAGTTGCTGGATGGCAGCTAAAGTTATAGCTGGTGTTTCAGATGTTGACGTCCTTTTAGGAGGCATTCTATCAATATAATACAACACGTAGTAAGAATGATATCACAAGTTTTAAAAGAAAATGTGATGTTTAAAATGATTAAAGAGTAATGCTCATTTTTAAATTTTAAGCACTTAGAGGTTATGGTATGATTCATAATGATGAAGACGGAGATAGTGATGTAAATGATGGAGATGATGATGAAAGAGAGATAAGCTGGAAATAAGGTACGAAACGGGATTCCTTTATATAAACAACTTGCCTTTTTACTGTACATAGTCAAGATTTGACAAGCGTTTTATTTATACCACACATCCCGTGGCTAGGATAAAGCTATAACTAGTTGATTTTGAGCCGGTAGATGACATCCTAAAGATCCTCCTGATCTGTTTGGTGACGAGCTTGGTTCTCCTCAATGATTTGTTCAAGATTGGAAATTTTGTAGTGAGCAAAAGCAATCTTATCTCTTTTCCCTAATTGTTTCCTTTAAAGTTTGATAATCTGATAACGGACTTTCTCAAGTTCAGTCTTTAGCTTGTTATTTTCTTCCATTTCTCCGATGAGGTAAAAAAGAGAGTTCTTCTAAGTAATTCAAAATATCTTCGATTTGATTCTCATGATGCTTCAGATGTATCTTACTTGAACTTTTTCCTATTTCAAATATCTGAGGTGGGGTAGGAGTATAAACTGAGAAAGATGGTGATACCAAGTTACAGGTTTGATTCCGAGATGAATTAGATAACGTAGTTGAGGAAGAATGGATTTGCTTCTTAGGTGGTAATAGTTCTTCAGGAACAAAGAAATATCGAGGATCAAATAGTAGTGATGGTGGTAATACTAGAGATGGAGTCAAAATAGCTGGTGGAGTAATGGGATCTGGTGGTGAAATATGTGATTCCTTAGCATAAAATGCTTGTACGTCCTTTAAACAAGGATTATTGTAGAAAGGTGAGATTACTGATGGGATTATATTAGAGTCTTTTGAAGAGTTAAAAGAAATGCTTCCCGATGAAGCTGGGAAATAATCCGATGAGACCGAAGTATAGTTAAGAATATTCATAGAGGAAAAAGCATCCTCAATATCGGAAGTAGAGCGGTTGGGAGAAGACATCGTTCTGATAACAACCCAATTATAAATAACATAAGTTATTTATGTAATAGTATAATAGTTATGTATCTTTACATACTGTTCCGGAATGTAGTGGCACGGAGGACTTTGATGGCTAGAAAAAGAAATGTGGTTATAGTTAAGGTTTTTGACCTTGTTCTCTATAACCATGGCTCTGATACCAATCTGTAACACCCCCATTTTGATAATATAGCAGCGGAAGCTAGTCTGGGGTATTACTTCATGAATCACAGACACAATCATAGAAAACGACTCAAAAGAGACGTTTTTAAAAGATACGTTATCATTCATTTAAAATCAGAGTTTTACAAAGGCAGGTCCCAAAATCTAGTTACATACAATGTGAATGATAACAAGTTTTAGCCATCTTCATGTCCATGCCACTTCGTGCCATAAGTTGCTCAATTACCTGAGATAAACATGCTAAAAAGTCAACACAATGGTTGAGTGAAATTCATAGGTTTGAAATGTAATAGTTGAATACAAGTTATCATAATGGAAATATTGGTATTGCAGGGATAATTATCATGGAGAACATTATTATCATGGAGAACAGTATTATCATGGAGAACAGTATTATCACCCTAAACTCATGAATCACATAAAGAGATATTAAAGAGATATTAGGAGATATTACCCAAAGAGATATTAAAGAGATATTGAGAGATATTACCCAAAGAGATATTAAAGAGATATTGGGAGATACTACCCAAAGAGATATTAAAGAAATATTGGGGGATACTACCCAAATAGATATTAAAGAGATATTAGGAGATACTATCCAAATAGATATTAAAGAGATATTAGGAGATACTACCGAAATAGATATTGAAGAGGTATTAGGAGATACTACCCAAAGAGATATTTTCATGTACTTAGGCAATAATATATCAGAATAGCATATAGTTTTGAAAAACAACTTCATTCATGGTTTATAGTAGGTATCACAGGTTTATAAAGTATGTGAGGTTATGAACTCATTAAGTCTTTAAAAAGTAATCA
>BQNB010128729.1:0-19233 GCA_026074375.1 Tanacetum coccineum
CTTACCTTTATCCTTATCCACATTTAAATTCAAATTTTGAATTTGAATCGTTAGGCTCTAAACCATCACATCAAGCCAACTCACACTCTCCTTATCTTTATCCCACATGTCCAATTGTTTGAATTTCAAACTATCCCTCTAACATCTACACTTCTTTATCCTTGGCATATTCTTTTCTATCTTAACCATGCCAACTCACTCACTTAACCATGGTTAGCTTCTAACCAATCCTAGAGGAATATCCATTATATCCTTTGTCTAATAGTTCTTCTCTATCTATCAAATCCTACATTGTCTTCATCACCACAAACCCTAATATCATTCATAATTTTGCAGAATCATTAGTAGTTTGAAGATCGTAATGAAGATCCTAATGAACCACGTAAAAAAGGTATGTATCTTCTTCTCCAAACCTAATTGCAATTATGGTTCGATCTTTTTTTACAAAAGTCTATTGTATATTTTATATGTAATTAAGTCTATATATAGTGAAGATATACTCTAAATTTATGAATGTACTCCATAATTATACACATGTCGACATGGATCTTTTGAGATAAATTTAGAAAAGATTTTATATATATCTTTCTCACTTATATCTTCTCATCTCAAAAGAAACGTATATATATCATATATATGCAATATTCATTAAATCCTACATTGTCTTCATCACCACAAACCCTAATATCATTCATAATTTTGCAGAATTAGTAGCAGTTTGAAGATCGTAATGAAGATCCTAATGAAGCACGTAAAAAAGGTATGTATCTTCTTCTCCAAACCTAATTGCAATTATGGTTTGATCTTTTTTAGGTATGCACATGCTTGACTAGGCATTCAAGATCAGGCCATTGTTGGATTGATGGCTCCCATATATATGAATGAGACAGGACACGCATAAGCTGATGGTGATGTACAATCTGATTCAGAGAAGATGAAGGTATGTTTTTATATCCATGTATTCAATTTTTTGTTTTGTAACTTCTTAGCTCTTTTGTATTAATGAAAATTATATATATGTATATATATCATCAATTTTTTTAATATTATGAAGTAGAAGCTAAGGGTGATGAAGAATTTGATTCAGAAAGGATGAAGGTATGTTTTTATATCAATGTATTATTGTTAATGAGTATGGATGTAATGGTAGCCTAGATGGTTATCTTGAAGACACAAATAAGAGATATAACTTAACATGGGTACATCATCTTAGGATTTGGCATCAGGTCATATGTTATAACAGTGTACATGTTAGTTTCTTCTTAATATTAACCACACTCGAATCATAATAACTTTTGTTTAATATATTTTAATAAGATATATATCTTAACATTATTTTTGGTGAATTAATTTTTCACTTGTGGTTTAGATATCTACACCACTTCTGCGAGTCACTATATTTGAAACAAATTTGGTTTCTTGAGACAATGTTTATAGGATACGTACCAATTGGACTCCATAATCGGAATAATTAGGCCAAACACACACACAGGCACCTCTTATCAAAACAAATTCCAAAAGCAAACCCGCCCGTCGGGCGGGTTAAGTAGCAAGTATATATATATGTATATATATACATATGTATGTATATATACATATGTATGTATATATACATATGTATGTATATATACATATGTATGTATATATACATATGTATGTATATATACATATGTATGTATATATATATATATATATATATATATATGTATAGGCATTGCACGCACATGCATGGTTTTTTATTAAAGAGATTTAAAAAACAAACTTTTGCTTGTCAGTATAGGGCAGCTCCCGTTATTTCTATTTCATCGTATTCATCAGAGAAAGTGTGGGTTCTCATGTCCTCACAGATATTCTTGATGCGCAAATTCCTGCCATTATCCCTGTTATCCCTGAGGTTCCTGCTGAGGTTCCCATTGTACCTGTTGATCCCTTAGTGCACCGGAGGTGGGAGCAGTTTCTGTCACCTCACCTGCCAGAGTGCTTGATTTGGTGGATTATTCATCTTCTGATTCTGATCCATTGGAGGATTCCTTACCCTTACCCTTCTTAATGTTCTGACGAAATCAGAGGCAGACAGTGAGTCCGAGCCTGCTGAGTAGAGACCCGAGAGGCATGAGTCTCTTGCCGTTCATGATGTTATGGTTTCGAGGTGGAGGGACAGGGTCACATCTAGCCATCCTTACCGTCGGGATCATCATCTCCATGCACATTTACAACGCACCATCATCTGAGTTTCTCGTTGCTCCTGTTGTTGCCCCACCCGGGATTCATCGACGGCCAGCGATTCTTATCCGACCCGGTGAGGCTATTCCTTTCGGTCGACCTTACCGCACCCATCCTAATGGGCCGCGTAAGTTGTTGACTGCAAAGGAAAAGAGATGCACAAACCTTTTCCTGCTCGCAGACTTGCATGGAGACGTGTATCTCATCGTTCATTGGATCGTCGATCTTTTATTAGGACTTTACTCAGATTCAACTCATTTGGTTTCATCCTTTGGATTCCTTATCAATACTTCTTCAGGTCACCTTTAGATTCATTGTCAACACATCATCAGTTTCGTTCTTTCAGGGTACGATACATCAGGTGAGACTCAATCCAGGATCCTCGATTAGATTTGCATCATCTCGGTTTAGGTTATCCCCCTGGTTATGAATCCAATCTATATAGTGAGGCATTTAGACGTTGGAGGTCTGCACCATTGTCTACTCCTTACCCACCGACGACATCAGAGTCATCCCCAGATTCATCTTCTGAGAGATCATTGGATTCATCTTCACTTTCTGCTGGACCATCTCGCAAGAGATGCAGATCCCCTACTACTTTATACCATTCATCTACTCCAGTTTTTGAGATGGTAGCCCCTAACTTCATAGCTGATCTTTTTGAACGCGTACGAGAAAAAAAATAAATAGTGAAATTAAATAGTATTGTAAATGACCTGAAAATATGGAATGTTACACTAATGCAGAGGCTGTTGCAGATTTAGGTATTGGTGATGGAGTTGGAGCTTATATTAAGGATGGTATAGGTCTGGGAGTTAAGATTGCTGCTAGTGATATTAGGGAGGACGAGGAGGAGTTTGAGTTAAAGGCCAGTGCAGGAGGCACGATAGAGATGGCTGTAGATCCATTGGTTACTGGTGGTATTTCTGAGTCCACTAGAGGAGATGCTCCTGCTCTTGAGGGTACTCTTTATGATACAGTGTAATACATATCGAAGGTTCCCCTTGATAGGATTACTGAGTTTGAGACTGCTTAGAGACAGTTAGAGGATGGTCAATTGATGGCTAGCGAAGAGAGAGCTGGTTTGACTGATAGGATTAAGAGGTTAGGACTGGAGAACCTAAGGGTTCAAGCTTTGTTATGTATCGAGATTGATCGGGTTGACAGTTTTCGCCATCACATGGCACTTTCACAGGAGGAGTTTCTTCAGATTTGTACTGATCGTGATGATGCTCAAAAGAGACTTAGGAGATTGGAGTCGTTTGTTGAGAGACGTTTGGGATTTCTCCCTTAGTTTGGTAGTACCATGGTTATGTAGGACATTAGACTGATGGTTAGGTCTAGATGTTAGTAGTAGAAATATTGTAAATCAAGTACCCCGTCATGGGTTGATTGTAACCGAATTCGATTCTAATATATATATGAAATCTTATTCTACTATTCCATCGTGTGTTCATCTTAAATATGATATTGTTATTTATTCGTTCTGGCAAAACGTGTTGTTATTATATTTTATTTCATATTATGTATTTAATTCTCGTTATAAGTCACCGTATATCGTTTCGAATCTCATCATGTGCTATGTCTTGTGTTTAGGACATGACTATCACACGTTCCGGAATGACCCCTGAAGCAATCGAAGAGCTCATTGCCCAGCGAGTGGCTGAGGCATTGGCTAACTATGAGGCAACCCGTGCTGCTAACGCTCTCGAGGCCGAAAGTCAAAGCCAAAATGGCAATGACGGCGATAATGGAAATGGTGGAAATGGGAATGGAAATCATGGAGATGGAGGAAACAACGGAAATGGAAATCCAAATGAGAATGGTAGAGGTGCTATGCCAGTTGCTCGTGTGTGTACCTATCAAGACTTTGTGAAGTGTCAACCGCTCAACTTCAAAGGGACTGAAGGAGTTGTAGGTTTGACAAGATGGTTTGAGAAGATGGAAACAGTGTTCCACATCAGCAATTGTCCAGAAGTGTATCAAGTTAAGTATGCCACTTGCACTTTGCTAGATAGTGCATTAACTTGGTGGAATTCACACAAAAGGACAGTTGGAGTTGATGCTGCGTTTGCTATGACATGGAGAGATCTTATGAAGTTGATGACGGAAGTGTATTGTCCAAGGAACGAGATACAGAAAATGGAAACTGAATTGTGGAACTTGACTGTGAAGAACAATGATTTGGCTGCTTATACTCAAAGATTTCAAGAGTTGACTCTGTTGTGTACTAGAATGGTTCCAGAAGAGGAATTGAGAGGTATGTTGGAGGTCTCCCTGACAACATTCAAGGGAATGTGATGTCTGCTGAACCAACGAGACTCCAGGATGCAATTCGGTTGGCTAACAGTTTGATGGACCAAAAGTTGAAAGGTTATGCAATTAGGAGTGCTGAGAACAAAAGAAAGTTTGAGAGCAATCAAAGAGACAACCGTGCACAACAACCCCCGTTCAAGAGGCAGAATGTTGGAGGATCAAATGTGGCCAGAGCCTATACGGCTGGTGGTAATGAAGGAAGGGTTTATGTTGGACCTCACCCTCTTTGCAACAAGTGCAAGTTACACCATGTTGGGCCATGTACTGTAAAGTGTAGAAGTTGTGGAAAGATTGGTCATTTGACCAGGGATTGTAAGCCCGCAGTTCCCGCGGCAGTTAATCAGAGGGCCCCGGTGGTGAATCAAAGGATTGCCACATGTTTTGAATGTGGAAGGCAAGGGCATTTCAAGAAGGATTGCCCCAAATTAAGAATTAGAAATCCATGGGAAACAGCCTTTATTCCTAAAGCTAGAGGGAAAAGATTATACCAGTAGGGGAGGAGATGCAAACCGGGAATCTAATGTTTTCACGGGTACGTTCTTCTCAACTTCCATTAATGTTTCTGTATTATATGATTCAGGCGTGATCATGTTTGTGTCGACTACTTTTAGTACCTTTCTTGATATAATCCCTAATACCTTAGACGTTAGTTATGCTGTCGAATTAGCCAACGGAAGGATTGCCGAAACAAATACTATGCTTAAAGGCTGTACCATAAGATTACTAGGTCATCCATTTGACATTGATTTAATGCTCGTAGAGCTCGGTAGTTTTGACGTCATCATGGAATGGATAGCTGGGCGATAAGCTGGTGGTAATTATCTGTGACGGAGGGTAGTACGTATTCCTTTTGGAGACGAAATTCTGATCGTTTCAAGGAGGATAGGAGTGATAAGGGGAAGAATCGACGTTGAGTTTTGTAACACCCCCCAAAAATCGGACTTCACAGCGGATGGATAACATTGGCGGGTGTCTTACGTCAAGTACAACAAACAAGATATAGGAAACGACCATATAGTGGGAGGGAAATGTTTTAAGATAAGATTGCATTCGGATGTTTAGCATAATATCAGAATTTATAATTAGGTCCTAATATGTTTTAAAAAGTATAAACATTTTTCCTCACATACTTTTTTTTTAAATTAAACAAGTTCATATTACCAAAAGACGACTTAAGTTTCTTTAAGATAAAAAGTTCATCGGAATTTAGTAAACGCAGAATACCATCTTCATTGATATCAGCCACGGCTCCCCTTCATCTTCATCCCTAGGACCTCCCCCAACCCCCCCCCCCCCCACCCTCTTGTAAATTACAGCTAAAAGTCAACACAAAAGTGAGTGGAAATCATAGGTTTTCGGTAAAAGGTGGACCACTAAGATCGAAGTAATAGTAGACTCTGAAAACATCAATAGTCCAAAATGTTTATTAATTCGCACTAAGCTTCTGACCCGAATCCTTAACTAGATTTGTGCCCCTATCGGAATATAGATGCTTGCCCAAACAACCTAACACATCTTAATGTTAAAATATACTTGAGCAAACTAGTGACCAATGGAAAGGTGGGGGATTGTCAGTTACCTGATTGATCTATACACAAACACTCGCGCTTACTATAAATAGCAATAAAACGGTTCATGATTAATAGGGGATTCACAGCAATAAGGTACTTAGGCATTTTATAATCAGGCAATAAATCTGGATAGGCATACACTTTGTAAACATCTTATGTCCAATAGTAAAAACAAGCATGCTAATTCACCCCGTAATAGTTTGTAAAACAATCCAAGTAGTAAAAAGGGGGCTATGAACACACCTTCAGTGAGTTTTTCAGATAATATATATCAACTGCGGGGAAAATGCTTCACGATGATTTCTGGATGCAACCCTATTCCCATATAGGTGTATAAGTCCAGTTACTTCGATTAACTCATATTCATATATATTATCTATTAGCTCATAATTCCTATCATTCGGGCTTTCTTAATTAAGAGGTCATGTAGTGACGGTATGAAGGAGCTAGGCACTTTTCATCGTTATCCAACAACTCGTCGATACGCCACCCCGAAGAGGCCTCATTATGAAACTCCCTAGTAATATAGTACTTTGATTAACTAATACCACATATAATTTTATATAGCTACATCACCATCTAATCGTTTTAGTGAAATCATATTTATAAAGTAAAAACGTTTTATAAGTATACTTTAGTAAAAAAATATGGCGTAACTTTACTAGTTTTTTTAAGTCCGTTTCTTACGTTTCTTACGTCCATGCTTTCGTATTAAGATGAGTTATCAAAATATAACTTTTCATAAATATGAGTTTCTGATGAATGTGATTTTTATGTTCATACAGTTCTATATATTTATTTTATAGATTTACGTTATTGTACTCTCGTATATTGTCGTAACTTATTCGTTTTAACTCCGTTTAGCGATTCTTTTGAGCACATTCTCGTATAATTTTAAATAAGTTTTATCAATTTTATTGTTGTTTTTATAAGTGTAAGTTTCTGTGGTGAATAGTAACTTTTTTAAAAATAGTTTTATTAAAAGAATTTATCGTGTTAACTCGTATTTAGGCGTATCTGTTCGTTATAAATCGGTTTTTTGTGTTTCTTATCATTTGGAAATCGTCAATGAGGTGTACGATATTTTTAAACATGGTAGGCTGTTACCAAGGTCAAACAAAAAAAGCCACTTTATAATACTTATTAAATTTCCATTTTATAACTTGTTTTATATACCTTTTAATTTAATAATTTACCACAAGTCTTCCAATACTTATTATATACTTGTCTTACATAATATAGTGTCCATGAGTCCAAAATAACAAGTCCTTAACAAGGCTTAACAATCTTAAACTTTCTTAAGAAATCTTTTAATCACTAGTTTATATACACACTTTTTATACTTTAACAAACATGTTACCATACTTATAATTCCTTTATTCCATGATATTATCAACTACACAACATATGTAAAAGTGTTCAAAATCATAACCACAAGTAGAAATATGTTTTACATGTTTAAAAGTGTCCTAATGGTGATATTGCTAAATAGAACATATAAACACATAAAATGATAAATGTAAAGACATAAAGGGTTTTAGATAACCTTATGGTGATGTAATATGATAACCAACACAATCCAAACCCTTGTTTAGATTATAAACCAAAGCTTGCAAGTTTACAAACCCTAGATTAGTTTGAAAACCCTAATCCTTCTTTTATTGCTTCAATCCTTTTAAAGGTTTAATCAAACCCTTAAAACACTTTGAGGTATCTTAGATATGATGTATGAAAGCTTGTATATGTTGTATAAAAAGATTGTATGGTTTGTTTAGGTTTTGAGAGTGAGCCGTGGGTATGTAAGCCAATGAGAGAGATAGAGATGATTTTTTTTTGTTAAGTGTTTGTGTGAATGAATGTTATCTCTTGCATGTAAGTAGTATACATATATAAGGTGGTATAAGGCTAGCTATCTTTGACCAAGACTTCAAAGGAGGGGGGTGTGGACGTTGGAAATTCAAAGGAACCAAGGGAGGGTCTTAAGGAAGACTTGGACTTCCTTAATGGTACTTGCCCCTTTGTCCCTTCAAATGGGAATCATCCCATGGTTTTATGGAATTTATTTACTAGCTCTTTCATTTGGTAAATAGAATTGTTACTTGCACTTGTTGGTAAAAGAGGAAGTATTATGAAATGTGTAGTTATTTGTTTATCAAGTGTATGTAACTTGTTATTTGTATGTAATTGTTGCCTTGTATATATATATGGACGTGTACATGTATGTGTACATGGTTAAAGTTTTATAAACTTTGATCATTGAATATAAACATAGGTATTCGTTGAAGCGTAGAAAAGTTTTGGTGATTCCGGGAATCCCTAAACGTAATTTATCGCGAAACGTAAACGTTTTACGTAACCGATAAAAATAAAATATAATAAGTAAATTATTACTTTAGTAATAATAATATAATGATGGCTTGACGTAAACTTTAATTTGTTTGGTGTCCGTTTACGTTGATTGTTGATTTTTAGTTTACGCGATTTGACGAAATACTTGAAATTGAAGCAAACGCGTACAACAATAAAAGTAAATAGTTAATTAATTGTCGTCATACATTGATAAAAAATACAGATTGTTACAGTCCTTCCCCGTTAAATGAGCCTTGTCCTCAAGGCTCAAGTTGCGACATTTGGACGATGGGCGGGTTCGGAGTAAAGATGGGAATTTCATCCGGAATTGGTCTTCATGTTTCCCAGGTATACTCGCTCCTTGCCAAGAGTTCCAACAAAACATTGAACTAATGGAATTTCTTCTTCGCTTTAGCTTTTCAATCTCGTTCCACGATCTCAATAGTTCTTCAACAAAACGCAGATTTTATCAATCTGATCTCATCAAAGGCACACCTGAACATTTGGCTTAGCCAAGCATTTTCTTGTGGTTTGACACATGTAATGTGTGTCGTGGACACAGCTTAGCTCTGGGGTAACTTCAGTTGATAAGCACGGTTACCAACATACTCCACGATTTCCCAAACAGGTCCCAACATATCGTGGTGCTAGCTTTTCTTTCTTACCAAATCGGACCACTTCTTTCCATGGAGATACTTTAAGCAACACTCAGTCTCCAACTTGAGAATTCAAGAGGCTTAGTTTCTTATCAGCATAGTTTGTCTGGCGACTCCTAGCGTGTTCAATCTTTCCTGAATTTGTAATAATCTATCAGTCGTTTCTTGCACAATTTCTAGTCCCATAGCTGACTTTCTCCAACTTTAGTCCATATCACGAGGGATCTATATTTTCGACCGTATAGAGCCTCGAATGGTGCGCACTTAATGCTTGTATGGTAACTATTATTATAAGAAATCTCAACCAACAGGAGATGAGTATCCCAACTGCCACCAAAATCCATAACACAAGCTCGAATCATATCCTCCAGTGTCTGAATAATACCGCTCATCTGACCGTCGGTTCTGAGGGTGCGTAAGCTGTACTCATGTTGTTTTTTTGTACCCAATGCTTCCTAAAGAGCTTGCCAATAAATGTGAGTGAATCGACCATCAAGGTTAAAATGATTGAACACCGGCACACCTTGTCTTGCTACAATCATTTGTTGACATAAATCTTTGCCAGCTTCTTTGTTTTTGTAGTCTTAATGAATAGGTAGGAAGTGAGCGACTTTGGTCAGTCTATCCACAATGAACAATTCGTATCATACCATGTGCTTTTAGGCAACTTTGTCGATAAAGTTCCATTGTTAACTTTTTCCCATTTCTACTTAGGATTTTCTGGTTGCTTGAAGGAAATCTGAGGGTTTCTGCTGTTCGCTTTAAAACTTAGGCACGTAAGACATCTAACTACGTACTCACAATGTCTCTCTTCATACCCAAAAAAAAAAACACACCAAAAAACACACCACACACACACACACGCCACTAATTACAGTCTATTAGATATTGTACATCTTCATCTGCACCCGTATGTCACTAAAATTTTAGATGTATGAGCTTCATCCATGGATCAATTTCCTTACTCATCACAACTGATGGAATCCCGATACGATTCAAAGAAGTAAATTTCACATCAGTCGTTTGCTTAAAGTGTCTTTTCTTAATCCTCTTAGCCATTCAGCTAGGGCTTTGAGATCCTTGGAAGCTTCGTTCTGTGCTTCCAAAATCTTAGTCTTAAGTACAGAAATGAATAGTAATAACTATAGCACATACTGTCGTCTGGCTTGAGTCTTTCTTTTAGCTTTAATGCATCTGCCACACATTTGCCTTGACCTGGGTGGTTTTTGATCTCGCATTCATAATCACTGAGCAGGTCAATCCACCGCCTTTGACGCATATTCAATTCCTTCTGATCAAAGATATACTAGAGACTCTTGTGGTCAGTGTAAATAACACTTTTCGTCCCATATAGATAATGTCTCCAGATTTTAAGAGCAAACACCACGCACCAATTCTAGGTCTGGGTGGTATATTATTCTATGTTTATTCAAATTGTCTTGTAGCGTACTGCTATCACTTTGCCCCACTGCATCAGCACGTACCCAAAACCTTGTTTTGATGCATAACAATAGGCCACAAAGTCGTCAGGTCCACCGGGGAGTGCTAACACAAGAGCATTGCATAATTTCTCCTTTAGATTTGGAAAGCTTCATCTTGTTATCGCCCCAAACATATGTCTGTATTTTTTTAAGTCAACAGGGTGTGGGGGGGGCTTTGCGATCTTGGAAGAAATCTTATAAACCTTCGATTAGTAACACGCCATTCCTAGGAATGAACGGTTTTCTGTTGGTGACTCAGGGGTCTTCTATGTCCTTCACACACTACACCCTTGCTTGGATCACGTGGATACGTTACGGTTCGACCACATGGTCCTATGAACTTAACTTCTTTCAAACAAAATTTGCCACTGGGTAAATTTGTCGTATAACTTCTCCTTCTTTTGAGTAAGTTAGAATGTATTTAGTAGGACTTCATGTTCTTCTTCTGACTTTGAGTAGATTACGATGTCGTCAATGAATACAATTACGAATTTGTCCAAATACGGCTTGCATACGCGGTTCATCAAATCCATAAAAATTGATGGTGCGTTTGTCAGCCCAAACGGCATTGACTGTGATTCAAATGTGCCCAAAACGTTCCTAACGAGGGTCTTTGGTATATCTTATTCTCAAACCTCTTAACTGGTGATATCCCGAACGAAGATATATCTTGGTGAAACAGCACGCCACCTTGAATTGATCAAACAAATCATCAATTCTTGGGAGAGAGGTAACGGTTCTTTATAGTCAACTTGTTTAGTTCTGCTGTAGTCAATACACATTTCATCGCAAACCGTCTTTCTTCTTGACAATGAGCACGGGTGCTCCCCATGTGTGAGTGACTTGGTCGAAATAAAACCCTTTCTCTTTGAAGTTCTTTAAAGCTATTCGACAATTTCTTACATTTTCGGAAGGGGTCTAACCGGTATGGGATCTAACACTGACGATGCGCCTAGAAGTCAAATGTTACGCGAAATTTACCTCTCGCACATGAGGTAAAATAACAGATCTTCTGAAATACTCGGGGAAATCTCAGGGCAACTACGTTGTCATCAAGCTTTTTCTCACAGCCTCGATAATCGTAAGTTAATCACAAGATCTTTCCGGCCATTTCTTTCGGCCTTGAAACTTCAAGAATTCCTCGCCATTCGGAAGTTGGAATAGACAAATCTTCTCATAACAAAATCGTTGAGAGCTCGGTGTTTCAACCAAATCTTTCCTCTATGATAACTTCAAAATTCCTCACCGGGTTGGCAACAAGTCTATTTTGAACACGTGATTTAACAAGACTAAGGTGCAACTACGTAAAATGGTATTGGTGCTAACAACTTTTTCGTCTGCTAATTCGATTTCATAACTAGTATTTAAAGTGGCTGGGGCAATATCAATAAAATGTGTAAACACTCAGGAAGATACAAAACTCTTCTTAGCCCGTATCAAAGAGAATACAAGCGTAGTGATAATTAAGAAGATCCATACCGTGAAAACATTCGGATTCTGCTATGGATTTTCATCACCAGTAAGCTTCCCACAAGCTCCATATTTCTTGGTTCCCTGCTTCCTTGAAATGTCCTTTCTCACCACACCCGAAACATGTCACATTCTGCAGGAAGTCATTACCTGCACCCTGAAGCCTAACTCTACAATCCTTCTCCATGTGACCTATTCTTTGACATCTCTGGCACTTTTGAGGACACGGTCCATGATGATGTAAGTTGCACCGGTTGCATTTTGGTAAATTTCCAGCATAAATCTTTCCTCCAGCTGGGGCTGCAGCATATGCCCTGACATTTTCCTGTCTCCTGTTTTGTTGCTGGTGATGATTGTTGTTTCGGTTGCGGTTATTGTTATTGTTGTGGTTATTGTTGTAGTTATGGTTATTGTTGTTGGTGTTTCTTTGGTTGTCTTCCCATTTCCTTTTATTGCTTTCACCAATTCTAGCAGCCCTACCCTGAACTGATTGCTCGACCAGTTCACGGGCCATGTTGATTGCCTCATGCAAGGTCGCAGGCTTTGAAGAAGTGATATTTCCTTTGATTCTTTCAGGAAACCCACACGGAATGTACTTGTGCAATCTTTCTTACTTTCATGTGGACACCAATTCAAGGACACATCAAAACTAGTATGTGGAAGAACGATTACTGTAAGCCTCGATATCCATCTCCTTCAGTGTCAGAGTCCACTGTTATTTGTTCCATCCTTTGGATTTCGGTTGCTGGGCGTATTAGTATCATCAAATCTTTCAGTTGCTCAGGGGATCTGATTAGCATTAGCAAGTCCCAAAGTTTGAACATTTCCGTTCCACCAGGTTAGAGCACGACCCTCGAACGTGCACATAGCAAACTTCACTTTGTCATCTTCAGCACATTTGCAAATTTCAAACACTTGCTCCATCTTTTCGAACCAACGTTTCAGTCCGACTACACCTTCAGTCCCCTTGAAAGAGTGAGGCTTGCCATTCATAAATGTCTTATATGAACATCCATGCATCTCTGGTACAACAGTTCCTCCAGTATTTGTTGATCCGGATCCACCAGCATTGTTTGAGTCAGCTCTAGTCTTTTCATATTTTTCAATGGCTTTGGCCACACGCTTTTCCACTATCTTCCTAACAGATTTCTTCTTAAATCTCCTGGGCGGCATGATTCTGGCAACACAAGTACACAATTCGTTGAGAATTTGTAAAGGTATGCAGAGTCATGGCACATGGTAAATAATGGAGAATGATATAAATAATCATAAATTAATCAGGATGGTCAATATTCACATAATTGACCGATAGAAATAGATACTGATATGTCAAAAGGTAAACATAAGGGATCGAGTTTAAACCAAGTATTATATATATAAGATTATATATAATGCAATAATGACAATCAGAAAAGTAAGTAAGGATCAGGGAATACGCGCGCGTGGATATCAGATAGCGATGAAGGATTCTGTATTTAAAAATGAAAGAAAAGAAAACTTTTAAACTTTGTGGTTATAGACTAGGTTTTAAAAATCACCCAGTTCCCTATAACCTTGGCTCTGGTACCATCTTTAACACCCTCAAAATCAGGTAGCAGCGGAATGGTAACATTGGGGTGCTACGTCAAAGTACAACAATCAAGATATAGGAAACGACCTTAAATGGACGTTTTAAGATAAGATTTCATTCGATGCCATAGCAAAATATCAGAGTTCATACATTAGGTCCCATATGTTTTAAAAGTCATAAACATTTCAAGTACATATTTAATTAAACAAAAGCTTCATAATACCAAAAGATGACTTAAGTTTTTAAAGATAATAAAAGTTGCATTGAATATAGATAAACACAGAATCCATCTTCATTGATATCCGCCACGGCTCCCCTCCGATCTTCATACCCTAGGACCTGAAATTACATGGCGATTGTCAACACTGATAGATCTATCCACAACACTCGCGCTTACTACAATAGCAATTAACGGTTCATGATAAATAGGGACTTTACGGCAATAAGGTAACTTAGCAATAATATTCAGGCAGTAATCTGGATAGCATACACTTTGTAAACACTTTGAAAACACTTAGAAAAACACTTGTGTCCAATAGTAAAACAAGCAATGTAATTCACCCCGTAGATTTTGTAAAACAATCACGTAGTAAAAAGGGGGCTATGAACTCACCTCGAGTGAATGGTAATCAACAAGTATTCACAATAGAAAAATGCGTCACGAAGGAATCCGAAGGCAACCTAATCCAATATAGGTCGTATAAGTACTAAACACTTTGATTATTTATAGGTCGTATAGCTCATCATACTATCATTCGGGCTATCATAATTTAAGAGGTCATGTAGTGACGTATGAGGAGCTAGGACACTTTAAATCGTAAATCCAACAACTCGTCGATACGCCACCCCGAAGAGGCCTCATTATGAAACTCCCTAGTAATATAGTACTTTGATTAACTAATACCACATATAATTCTATATAGCTACATCACCATCTAATCGTTTTAGTGAAATCATATTTATAAAGTAAAAACGTTTATAAGTATACTTTAGTAAAACTGGCGTAACTTTCTCATTTTAAGTCCATTTTTTTCGTTTCTTACGTCCACGCCTTCGTATTAAAACGAGTTATCAAAATATAACATTTTCAAAATCATATAACATATGAAAAAGTATACAAAACAAACATCACAAGTAAAAATCCCTTTTATATAATTAAAAATATCCTAATGGTGATTTTACTATATAGAACATATATACACATAAAAATCGTAATTATAAAAAGTTGAGAGCTTTTAGATAACCTTAGTGTGATGTATGATGATGGAAAACACAATCTAAACCCTTGTTTAGATTACAACCCAAGCTTACAACACCAAGAAAACCCTAAATCCAAGTGAAACCTTAACCTTGAACTTTCTTGCTTTAACACTTGTAAAGGCTTAACCAACCCTTCTAAACACCTAAGAACATCTTAGATATGTTGTAGGTATGTGTGTAATTGTTGTAAATAAAATTTTGTATGGATTGGGTGTTGTTTTTGGGTGAGCCGTGGCCTAAAGGAGGACAAAGGGAGAGATTTTGTGTTTTACACTTATACAAATGAGATGTGTGTGTTCTAGTTGCTAGTTACTTTCCTTATATACTTCTTGTAGCTAGATGTAATAAGGACTAGGTTCATAAAAGACATGATGAGGAAAACAAGGAAGTCTTATGGTCTTGGTCTCAAAAAGAATGGAACATCCCATGAAATTAAGGAAACATGTTTTCAAGTTAGATATTTCTTTGGTTTTTCATATCTATAACCGGCCATGGAAGTGTTTTTGTGATATTATGGTGTAATTTTTATGTATTGGGTATAAAAGTGGGTATTTGTTGAAGCGTAGAAAAAGTTTTGGTACTTCCGGGTATACCTAAATGTATTAAATTGCGAAACGTTTTACGCAACCAATAAAAATAAAATATAAAAAGTTGATTATTACTTTCGTAAAAATAATATATTGCCTGCTTGACGTAAACTTTAATTCGTTTGGTGTCCGTTTAAGTTAATTGTTGATTTTTAGTTTACGCGATTTAACTTTAACTATTAAAATTAAAAGTAAACGCGTACGAGCAAAATAATAATTAGTGAAATATATGACATCGTAAATGACCTGAAAATACAAAATGTTACAAGTTATCTTTTTATAAGTCAAGAATCCACATTGAAGTATAATCAAATGGGTATCATCGAAACTGCAGCTTGTGAACTATAACATAATGACATACCACTAAAACACTGATAGACTATGCATACCCATTTTACAGGAATATATATGCTCGGGATGTAGCAACATAAAATGTTCGCAGTCAGTACTTAACACTTTTATTTCTGATGCAAACCACACAGAGCCTGCACAAAACATTCAAACTATATAGTCTATGTTATGAGGACATTTAACCTAATCCCAAAAACTCGTCTCAAACCTTTCTTTTATATCTTTTTATTGCCTTAATTTCTCGGATGTCATAATATCTTTATAAACACATGCCGCAAAAAACCATTTAACCCAAAAAAACTGCTAAATACGGAACTTCTAACTCGATTAATTCTAAAAGCGATTTTAAATAAATTATAATCATAGGTCTTTATAACGTAGAGAAGACTCACCACTAACCACTTGAGTGCCTTGAAATCTTATGATTCAACTTGATTAGACATTACAAATGATCCAAATCCTATACACACAAAGTAAGCCTTAATTTAGTAAAACCCTATAAGTAAATATGAAAAATGCCTAATTTTTAAAATGATTCATTATAAAAAAACGCATAACACAACTAACCATTAAATCCCATAAAACATGTTTCGGATCCTTCTATTGTGCTCTTTCATCGGCAGCGATTGTGGTTACACTTGACAAAAATAGCAGTGATTGTGGTGACGAATCGGTAACAGTGATACATCGAAATAATTATGAGTGGTGTTTTTTGGATTTTGAAACTGGCGATTGATAAAAAAGGGTAGGGTATTTTGAAACTGATAAAGAAGAGAGCATGTAGATAAAGAATCGGTTAACAGTAATTGAAACCGATTGTGTTTTTTAAAAACGACATAGTTGACATTGTATAGATTGTAGAATATTTAGGCAGAAACAACATAGCATTACCTGGAATATCATAGAAACATTTCATCAAACACCTTGCCCTCCTTTAATCACTTACAAATGCTTAGATGCGGTGAGTGTATTTAACCTGCATAAACAAAAGAAGATAAATTGAATCAAACCCCTAAACAAAAACAACACATCAAAATAGTTTTACTGCGGGATTTAAATCCAGACCCTAAAAACATCCATCGAAAAAGATATAAAAGCAGAGAAGAATATTGAATCAGTTTATTTAAATAAGATTGTGATGAGCAAGTTTATGATGAGTATCAAAGAAGTTTTGTATATATGTTTTTTTGAATCCGTGATTTTATTAGATGGAGTATTGAAGGAATCTGTTACAATAAATTTAATGCTTAATAATGAGAGGGTTTGAAAACCTTTTAAACTTTGAATGGAATTAAGGATGGGTTGAAACTTTCTTCAGAAGTTTTATTACATTAAATTAAAATTTGTAACATTAAAACCTTATTGAAACCTTATTTTTGGAATGTTTTTATGTGTCCTGTACAACTAATAAGCTTATGTGAAGAGCTTTTTAAGTTTGTACAAATGTATATGTGTCGTGTACAACTAATAAGCTTAAAACTTTGTACACTTTGCTAAGTAAGGTATTTTATTAATTACGATTTTAATGCAAGAAGCTCAAAAATGTTGTACAAAAGTATATGTATCGTGTACAACTTTGGTGCATAAAACTATTGTACAGTTTGGTAATTAAGGTATCTTATTAATTATGATTTTAATGCAATAAGCTTAAAAAAGTTGTACAAAAGCAATGGAAGTCGTTTATAAAATTGGTGCATAAAACTATTGTACAGTTGGCTAACTAAGGTATCTTATTAATTACGATTTTAATGCAATAAGCTTAAAAAGATTGTACAAAAGCAATGGAAGTCGTTTATAAAAATTGGTGCATAAAACTATTGTACAGTTGACTAATTAATGTATCTTATTAATTACGATTTTAATGCTGCAAGCTTAAAAAGGTTGTACAAAACCTTATTATATTACTACCTCCGTCCCATATTAAATGTCCAGTTTTGACTTTTGCAGTCTTTCTTTTTCAACTTTGACCTTAAATAACTTTGTTTGTGTTATATAATACTTGATGAAAATTATACCAAATGAAAATACATTAAAAACTCAATCCATTCGTATATTTTATATCAAGTATTATATAACAAAAAAAAATATTTAAGGTTAAAATTGAAAATGAAAGACTTTAAAAAGTTAAAGTGAACATTTAATATGGGACGGAGAGAGTATATAGTATAGAAGATATAGATATAGATAGAACTTAATAGAAACATCTAGCTAGCTATTAACTTATTAATTAATCATTTTTATACGGATGCCATAAAGCAGATTTATACCCAAAGCCAAATTATTGTTGTGTTTATCCTATTGTAATTCTTTGTAAAGAAGTTATGATAATGTTTTTCATAAAATCTAGTACAATAAGAGATCGAATAGAACAGTAATGAAACAGCCTACCTAGGAACCACAAGTCATGAAAGAAAAAAAAACGTTCGATGGATAGAAGTTAACTACAACCAAACACCTAACCAAAAATAGAAGAAAGAAGGATGATGAGGATGAAGTTGCATGAGTTAACGATATGATAAATTTTTTGGCTTCAAAGATAAATGACTATGGTACTAATAGTCTGTTGGAACAATGGAAGGAATCTTATGCGAATGGTGACTAACATTTTGACCATATGATTATGATATATATGAAGGCCAAGATATTCGTGACAAGATTTAAGATATATGCGATAATTTGGATATCATAGTTCGAGGTCGTAACAAGAAATAGTTATTCTTGTTTCTTTTGTAGTTTAGTCTTTTTGTGTTCCTTCCTTTATAGAAGTAGTTTTGCTTATGTAACGGGTGGAGATGTGGGACTCACCCTCATCCTCTGTACTTAACTGTTTTTTTAGAGTAATAAAATTTAACAAAGAAACCTTTAAAAAAAATAGAAGAAAGAAACTGCCTGCATGATATCAAAATTGATAATTGTAAGAAAATTGTATTGTATGATACAATTATACATATTTTATCTGATTATGTAACCCAAGAAATTTTGAAAATATAGTTTATGGATTCTAGTTCACATTTTTTTTAACATAAGTTAACATTTGCACGCACAAAATACGTCGTATAGTTTTGAAAAGGTCTCGTTCGTACAACATGAAAACGATGATCTTCACTCAACCTTTACGCACCAAGTCAGCTAATTAAACTGAAAAAGTCAATGTCAATGTAACATCATAATTCAAAGTTGGTTTGATTATATAATTTAACTTGACATAAAACAGTTAATCTAATCATGATAAATGATGTCACATTGGTGCAGGGTTTTACTTGTACATGGTCTTGCTATTCGTGCCTCGTACTCTCAGATTGAACTTCCTCGACTACGTAGATCTTGTACATAGATAGAAAAAACGGTACTTAAACTAATTACGTTTCTACATGGATAAACAAAAATCAGTTTCTCTGT